>JADBJO010004569.1:81505-184005 GCA_016801955.1 Conus betulinus
TATGCTATGAACAGATCTGAACGTCAGCAGTTTTTCACTTCCTCTAGTTCTGCACTCATCATTCTCAAGATTCATTTGTGTGCAGAACAAACAGTGGCACTGGCAGATCAGACACTCCAGACTGAAATCCCAGCAAAAATATTGTTAGAATAGGATGTTTCTTCATCTGCTTAATGATGTGTGCAAAACCCAGTTGAAGTATGGACAATTAACCCACATGGATTTGAGAGCTGCATGTCTTTGAATTAAAAGGGGGATGGGGTGGGGGAGTCTCATATAGCTTTTCAGCTACCTTGTCTTTAGTAATATACTCCCAACTGTCTGTGCCCCAGCCTTGAAGTTCAACAACCCTACTTTCAAAAATGGTGATGAGGGGGGGGGGGGGGGGGGGGGGGTCATGGTTTACCCAGGCCTCAACAATTTGTATGAAGGCAGGTGGGGAGTTCACAGAGAAAGTTAAAGAGGGGAGGGCAGTATAAATCTGGATGGATGTTTGGGAGAAAGAAAGGATGTACGAGTCAGGGAGAGTGTGAGGCCAGCAGCTTATAGGCTTCTGGATCATTGGGGGGAGGGGGGGGGGGGGGTGATAGACTGCTGTGTTCCATCCAGGGGGTGCAAATGGACAAGACAAGTTCGATTACAGACGGGGCAAAGTTCATCTTTCATGCAACTGTAATTTGTTTGCATGATTTGTTTACATACATTTCAGAGCTTCATATGGTTGTTGCACTTTTGCAATTAGCCCAAAATGATGCACTGTTATTTTTACTGTAAGAGTTCTATGGGTCACACATCGATCAGTGGATGTCAGATCAGAGTGAAGTCACTGTTTATGCTTAGTATAGGTTGCACTCTTTGTCCAGCAAAATGTTTAAACCTTCAGACTGGAAGTGCACTGCTTGCATTTTCTGTTTTGGTTTAGCTGTTTATAAGTTCTAATAATCAATCAGTAAGTTTTTGCTTTCTTTTCATAACTGTATTAGCAGTGGAACAGTGAAATTTTCAACACATTTTGATTACCTACAAACTTCTGCTGTTGTGATAAGCTCTGATAACACTTTAACAGTTTATTTACTTTATGTTTTCTTTCTATAACTTTGTTGGTTGTGGAACAGTGAAATTATTCAACACATCCTGAATTCCAACAAATCTTTATTTTTCTGCACAAATGTATATATGTATGTGCGAGATAGTTTAAACTGAGCCCATCCTTTTTCAGAAACAGCCCCTCGTTTTTATTATTTTAACGTCACTGAGTGATGATTCAGAACAACCGTATCCTGTTTTCTACAGGACATCCTGTTTCTGTGTTCACAAACATATATTTATTATATATGTTTATTACATATATTTGTTAACATTTATCATGTATTAACTAACATTTCTGTCTGGCACTGTGCCTGTGCAGGGAGTGAGAAGCGTGGGCAGACCGTGTTCCAGTGGGATGAGTGGTGCAGGCAAGGCCAAACTGGCAGGGGGCAAACGGGAGCAAAGGTCGTGGCCGCCCGAGGAAGCTGTCCTACCTGACACAGCGGCGGCCCGGAAGGTGGGCCGAGACGTGAGCATAGGAGACACGGTGGTCGTGCGCCGCAACGATGGTCTGCTGTATTACGGGGAAGTGCTGAGAGTAAGTTCCAGCTGTCTCTCTGTGGCCTCACTCTGACATCAGGGCTTGACATGACATTCCCTTAACACCCCAGAGTCCCTGTGGCTTTCTTGGGGGGGGGGGGGGGGGGGGGGGGGGGTGTCAACTGAAAATTAAACTGCATAGCTGCTGCTAACATTTTTCTCTTTTTTTTTTCTGGAATTTCCCTGATTTAGAAATTATATCCCAGAAATCCCAAATTAGCAGAGAAAACTCCGGAATTCCGACTTTTGTTTTGAAAATGGGGGCTTTGGGAGATCATTTTTTAAATTGGATGATACACTATTACAGAACAAAGCCCAAATGATGGCATGTGCATGGCTGCAGTTATACATATATATGAGAAATAATTTTCTTTTTAAACTCACATTTGTCAAATGAAGCTGAAAAGGGTTAGAAATGCTTTCAATCAAAAACCAAACTGTTGCCTGTTCAGCCCACCCAAATTTTTTCATGTCCCTGGTTTACGAATGTTCACATCAGAGGGTTGGCAACTATGGAAGTGTGAAACAAGTTGGCACATTTCCTGCAGTGCCTGAGATTGTTAGTGCACATGTACCTTTGATGTGAAATGTTTTATGTTACTTGTTAGTGCACATGCATCTTTGATGTAAAATGTTTTAATTAAATCATATGTACTTTGGCGAGATTGGCATACCAGGCAGCTGATGTCAGATCATTGTCAGCATTTAATGCAGTATGAGGTCAAAGAACAAAATGAGAAGTCTTTGAAGTTGCATTGCATCATAGGTTTTGACTGGTGTTAGTGGGGGCCGGAATAGCTCAGTGGTAGAGCGCTGGACTCGTAATGTTTGGGGTTGCGGGTTCGAATCTCTGCAGGGCCGTTTCAGTACAGGGGGGGGTTTCCCTAGGAGTTAACATTGGTTCTGACTCCATTCCCCATACAGTCCTTCGAATGAGACTGTAAACCGAGGTTCTGTGTGCGAACGCACACGCAACATCTTGCACACACATAAAATCCCATCACCAGCTTTCGGAAGAGAAGGCCAGTTTGGCCTTTGGTATGGATAACACGCTACACATAGCATGCACCTTTCCCGAAGTTGGAGTATGGCTGCCTTAATGGCAGGATAAATAAACGGTAATACACACAAAACTCCACTCCCTTTGTTGAGTAGACGGGATTAATCCTTGCCTGTCTGTACAGGGAGTGTCCACAGGAGTATCAGGCCTGCATGTACAGAAGAAGTTGGAGAAGACGATTGGTGTTAGTAATACCTAATCAGCGTTGATGTGTATTGCTGTGATCCTCATCAGGCCTGGTTGTAGTGACCTGTGTCATGTCAGATTGATGTGTGTCGTTACCAGTATCATGTTTGATGTGTATTGTCGGGACCTGTGTCATGTCAGGTTCATGCGTGTTGTCATGACCAATATTTCAGGTTGAGGTAGTTTTGACCTGTGTCATGTTGGTGTGTGGATGTGTTGTCGTGACCCGATATTTCTGGTTGAGGTAGTTTTGACCTGTATCATGTCGGTGTGGACGTGTTTGTCGTGACCTGTGTCATTATCAGATTGATGGGAGCTTTGGCCCATGTCATGTCAGATTGATGTGTTGTTTTTCTTTTATGATCTGTGCCATGTCAGCTTGATGTTTAGTGAGCCACCTCGTGTCACTGATGTCATGTGTTGTGATCCGTGTCATGTCGAACACACACATCATCTTAACACGACAAGAGTCCTAACCTGTCATGACATGGATGCTATGACCCGTGTCGTGTCAGGTTGATGTATGTAGTAACTCGTGTCATGTCAGATTGACATGTGTTATAAGAACACCTCGCATGGAGTTGATGTGTGTTCAGGTGGAGGAGACCAACGACAGGTGCCAAATCCGGTTTGAGGACGGAGAGTAACGCTGTACACATTGTTCAAAGACATCCATCAAGGTAGGTGACTGGGGGCGGTACACATTGTTCAAAGACATCCATCAAGGTAGGTCACTTGGGGGGGGGGGGGTGGAGAGCGCTGGGTGTAGTTACCCAAACTTTGATGGGAATCAGATTCTGTCAGATGGAAACTGGGTTCTTGGTGACGGTATCACAATTGACCCCAGGTTTTTTGTGGGTTTTTTTTTTTTTCCTAACCCCCCCCCCCCCCCCCCTCTCTCCCCCTGTCCCTCACCCTCTTTATTAACTCTCAGTTTTTGAGATTTTTGCATGACAGATGTTCTTTTTTTTTTTTAACAACATTCTGCACGATATTTCTAAGATGATAATATTTTTTGTGATGAATGTGTCTATTTCTTTTTTTTTTAGGCGATATATGCTTCAGATAACAAAAATGTTTTTGGAATACCATCATTCCGGGAAGAAAACCGTCGATCACAGGTGATCGAAATTCAAGGGAAAGAACTGAAGAGAGTTAATATGAAGAAGAAAAAAAACAGACAAACAAACAACATGCACAACGAAAACTAAACCAGAATCAAAGGTATTACAGAGAGGAGTGGCTTGCCCTCTGATTATTGACATGAGCCATCAGAATCTGAGAGGGGAGGTAATTTTAATGCAGTCTGTTGTAGCTTAACTGGCTTCCTAAGTGATGAGGAATGGCATCTCTACAGTGATTCTTTTGCCATAAGACTGCTGCATCCACAATATCTAAATACAAACTGGATGTGTTTGACCAAAAATAAAGGACCCAACATAAATGGGAACACTGCATTACAAAGTGCCAGTGTCACCATGAGTTTAAGCCATTATGCAGGGCTGTGGGGGTGGAGTTCAACCTACCCAATGACTTTTTTCAAATTTTAACTATCTTACAGTAAAATTTAGAAAGAGGAGTTAGTTACTGCCAAGGACATTGACAAACAAAGTACAGAACAAGACACAATGCATTTCGACCTCTTGAGTCTTCTTCAGGCAAAAACAAATAACATTTAGGACAGTGAAATCGAAGAACAAGAGACCACGTAACTTCTCATATTCACCACACGACCAGAATGTCTGTGTTCATTGCCCTAAATGTTTTTGCCTGAAGAAGACCCAAGAGATCGAAGAAGACCCAAGAGGTCGAAATGCAATGTCTTGTCCTGCGCTTTGTTTATGTCGATGGCGGTAACTAACCCCCTCTCTTTCTAAATTTTGCTTCATTTTCCACCCTCATTCACTCCGTTTTGAAACTTAAATTACAGTAACCACAGTTTTTTTTTCCTGGTACATCTGAAGTACAAATAACTTGATGACATGTCTTGCCATTTTGAGCTTATCAGACAGCTTATGTTGGAAACAAGCACTTGCCTGCATTCACACAGATAAAACTTATGAGCACGTACACAGAGATGTTTGATGATATTAATAACAGTATTGTAGAAAATTAGTTTGGGGGGGGGGGGGGGGGGGGGGGGGGGGGGGGGGGTTTAAATAGGTGATTTCTATGACTGAAATTGAATGTGATGTGATCTGAACTGTGTGAATTTGATGTATTGTTTTATGCAGTGTGTGATGTTGATTTTGTAGTGTTTTGAACTGTTACGTCGATGTATTATGTTGTGAACTAATATGATATGGTTGTTTTGTGAACTGTGTTTCATCGATGTACATGAACTGAAATTGTGATGTCTGTGTGTTATGACGTTGATGTGTTGCAGGGCTCTGACTGTTCAGGGAATTCGCAGATTTCAGGGAGAACTAAAAAGTGGGAAAACAACAACAAAAAGTCCCTTTTTTTTTTTTTTTTTAAAGAAAATGGGTCAAAAAACAAAAACAGACAAAAAAACATCCAGCTGACTGCAATCAAAGAGGTTGATAAGGCTGTTTGAAGCAATGGCCCAGGTCGTGGCAGGACAGTTTGAATAAAGTGGACGATACAGTAATTGGCAGGACACTTTGAATAAAGTGGACGATACAGTAATTGGCAGGACACTTTGAATAAAGTGGACGATACAGTAATTGGCAGGACAGTTTGAATAAAGTGGACGATACAGTAATTGGCAGGACAGTTTGAATAAAGTGGACGATACAGTAATTGGCAGGACAGTTTGAATAAAGTGGATGATACAGTAATTGGCAGGACAGTTTGAATAAAGTGGACGATACAGTAATTGGCAGGACAGTTTGAATAAAGTGGACGATACAGTAATTGGTTTGGGTTGGTGGAAGCTGGGGAGGCTTTTGTTCTCTTTCGTTGGTAGTCTTGGAGTAGGCCTAAGGCGTGTACAGCTTTTTTTTTTTCAAGCCTTACACATTTCTGATCCAACATTTTTGTTGCTGTAGTCAAGCAGAGAGGCATGTATCAAACTTGTGTACTAGTTAACTAGGGAAAATAAATGCCCAGAAAGTGATGACGTTATTTTTGCACAATTTTGTGTGTGTTGTCATTGTTCTAATATTGCCTGACCACTTGTGTACAAGCTTTCATGCTGTATCTACATTATCTACAGGAAAATAAACCTAGTCCAGTTTGGTTTTTAAAAGAATTGCGGGAATTCGCCAATTCAGTCATCTCAAGAGCGCATATATATTACATTTGTCATGACAACCACTAAATATCAAACCCACGGCCCCATTTGTCATGGCCACTCAACCATGACGAACACATTGCTGCCAGACCGGCTATGCACAGATGACATTCAGTTCGCCGAGTACAGCACGGTTAGCTGGCTGGTGGGGAGCGGCCTGCAGAAAACGCCCCTTTCCCTGACCTGCATTCACGGCTTGGCCTCTGCAGCTGCTGGCGAGCTGTAAACACCCCTGCCTCTCAGAACTAAGTAACTTGCTCTGAACAGCCGTGTGTGCGCCGTTGTACCATTTTAATAGTAAAAAAATGTTTAATGGGGGAGGGGTTGGTGGGACATGCCATTGGATCCACCATGAATTTTCAGGATGTTTGCTTTTCTTTCAGTGGAGCTTAGATATGTTGATGATCGGGGCTTGATGATGTTGTGATGTGGTGTGTAATGATGTGTTACACAAGAAACTGTGATGTTGATACAATCATCATGATGTTGGTGTTTCATGCCCTGAACTGTTTGATGTTGACATGCTGTTGTAATGTGTTGTGGGTTGAACTGTGTGATGTGAATGTGTTTTCATGTTGATATCATACTCGGCGAACTGTGTACTGTGTGACGTTGACGTATTATCTGAATGCATCACGCATTGAACTGTATATGATGTGGATGTATTTAATGTTGATCTTGTGCTGTGAATGGTGATGTTGGCAGCTCCAGGGCACGGAGAGGCCAGCTGCTGTGTATGCAACAGTGAATCCACGGATCATTACAACCCCATCATCGTCTGTGATAGTTGTTCTATAGGTCAGTATGTCTACACAACCCCATCATCATCTGTGATAGTTGTTCTATAGGTCACTATCTCTACACAACCCCATCATCATCTGTGATAGTTGTTCTATAGGTCAGTATGTCTACACAACCCCATCATCATCTGTGATAGTTGTTCTATAGGTCAGTATCTCTACACAACCCCATCATCATCTGTGATAGTTGTTCGATTGGTCAGTATGTCTACACAACCCCATCATCATCTGTGATAGTTGTTCTATAGGTCAGTATCTCTACACAACCCCATCATCATCTGTGATAGTTGTTCTATAGGTCAGTATTACTACACAACACCATCAACTGTGATAGTTGTTCTATAGGTCAGTATTACTACTCAACACCATCAACTGTGATAGTTGTGCTATAGGTCAGTATTACTACATAACACCATCAACTGTGGTAGTTGTTCTATTGGTCGGTATGACTACAACCCCATTATCATCATCTGTGACAGTTGTTCTTTTGTTGATATCACACAAGCGAGTTCAGCGATCAGTATGACCCCTAAGTGAGCAGTTACAACAAATGTGTTGAATTTTCTGATTTTTGGAATAAAAAACAAAAGTCCTTGGCCTGTGCTTCTTAAATAGCAGTGCACTTTATAGTCCTGAAATGTTGGTAAGTAAACAGTACAGCTGATGCTACCAGCTAATGGACATTCCATGAAGAGAAAAATGGACAGGTGAATTGTTACCATGCCCATGGCTACTGTATGTTGAAGTATGTACAGATATTGTTTGAACTTTCAAAGTTTTGGCTTGTAAGGCAAAAAATGCAACTGTGTATTGACAAACATTGAAAGATATCAGTATGACACATTTCTGGTTTGTTTATGCTCGCAAAGATCTGGCTGATAAGGCTGACTACAACATGAGCGCTTCTGTGTGTTTTTCTTTTGATGCAAGTCAGGATGGGTGTGATGTCCTCGATTGTTTTGACTAGCATGTATGCTGCTTGATCCGTCGCTTATTGGTCGGCCAGTTTGGTGTTGTGCAATCCACCCAAAGAAAAATCTTCAGGCTGAGATTTGGATTCTTTAACACGGTCTCACAGTGCCATAAAAGCCTGATCTTAATCACCAGACATGCATATGTCCCGGAGTGGCCGTATTTATTAGTGAACAACATGAGATTGACCATTTTGGACATTAGGATGGCCAGTGAACAACATGAGAATTGACGTCCGTTCTGGACATTAGGGTGGCCAGTCGTGAGATACCAGGAGGGGCGGAAGCAGATGGACAGACCTTTTGTGTGCAACTGGACAAATTTCATGTTGTGTTTGAAGTTGTGACTCGATCAGCTTCACAGAGTGCTTGCTGTGGCAAGCATATCAGAATGGATGAGACTGATGCAGAACACATTAGCATCTCACCACCCATCACCTTCCCACCCCACCCTCCCCAACCCCCCTTCAAATAATATTGCTGCTAGACTTTCTGGAATCAGTCTGTGAATGGTGGCCATGGTTACAAGGAGAAAACGGGTGAAAGCATAGTTTGTGCAGGTGCAAATTTTCCATCCGTCATGGCTGGCACGATGATGGTCACCTTCACAAACGCATTGAATGAAATAAGCACCATGACAACATGTGCTTGGTAGAAATGAAAATCAGCTGTTTCTTTTTAGTCATCAAGGGAGAGGTTTTCAGATGGTTGTGTTTGTGTGTGTGTGTGTGTAAACTGGAATGTGCACAGCGTCACATTCAGAAGAATATATTGTGTTCCTGAAAATCGTTGAAAGTTTTAGTATGTTCGTGATGTTCACATCCTGTGCTCCTAATGGTGAGACTGAGGGAGGCGTGCCTGCATGGTTAAGTGATCCCAGATCTTGACTTGACAGGTTACCACCAGTGTTGTCACAACCCACCCATCCCCAGTGTGAGGTCACCTTCTTCTGCCGACTGTGTTGTTTTGTTGCCAGTGTCAAGGTCAGTGCTGAATGTTTATGCTGAGACATGCATGTGCACACTCGCACCCATACAGGCGCGCGCACACACACACACACACACACACACACACACACACACACACACACAGAGTTTGCAAGTTCTGATGGATGTTGCCAGAAGAATCACGGAATATGATTCATTTTTAATCATGGTAACATGAAAATTTTGTCAAAGATTATGTTCCACAGTGTCATAAGTATTGCCATTATGAAGAGGTTACCACAGTTACCCCAAAGATTGTTAATAATCATGTTAATTAAATCACAGATTGTGACCCAGAATTTCTTCAAAACAGATTGTGTGTCCCAGAGATTGTGAAAAGAATCGGTGAATTCAAAGGTTAAATCATGGTGTTTGCCTCATAAAGAGTTGTATATCATGTTTCTACCAAAGAATTTACTCACAGAATGTGGCTTGCAATGTAAATCATTTTGATGTGAAGATTTTACTCACAGATTGTGTGGCTTCCAATGTAAATGCTAAATCATGTTGATTTGAAGATTTTACTCACAGATTTTGTGGCTTCCAGTGTAAATCATGTAGATTTGAAGATTTTACTCACAGATTGTGTGGCTTCCAATGTAAATCATGTTGATTTAAAGATTTTACTCACAGATTGTGTGGCTTCCAATGTAAATCATGTTGATTTGAAGATTTTACTCACAGATTGGTGGCTTCCAATGTAAATCATGTTGATGTGAAGATTTTACTCAGATTGTGTGGCTTGCAATGTAAATCATGTTGATGTGAAGATTTTACTCACAGATCGTGTGGCTTGCAGTGTAAATCATGTTGATTTGAAGATTTTACTCACAGATTGTGGCGCAAGGAGAGTTCCAAATCATATTGATTTGAAGAACAGATTATGGAGTGTGCCTCACAGAGTGTGGAAAAGCATGTTAATACCAAAATGTTCATTGCTAAGTATCATAGCATGCGTTTTGTTAGTGTCACGATTTCGTCACAAATTGTGCCTTAGAATAGTAGGAAGGTGCCTACTGTGTGTTTGATACGAGCTGATTGTTCTAAACAGAATTCTGCCATTGCCCCTTTTGTTGCAGCAAGATGTTGGCCGGCTGTTCCCCCTGTCAGCGGCAGGTACAGCCGACTTATTTGCACTGTCTGTTGATCTGTTTGCCCTGTCTGTCGGTTTATTTGCCCTTGTCTGTTGATTTATTTGCCCTGCCTGTCGATTTATTTGCCCTTGTCTGTTGATTTATTTGCCCTTGTCTGTCGATTTCTTTGCCCTGTCTGTCGATTTACTTGCCCTGTGTGTCGGCTAGCAAACCCAGGGTGACAGGTCTGAACAGGACTTGGGAGAGGGAGAGGGGGGATAACTGCAATAGAAAGTTTGGAATATGTGGAAAGGGGAAGAGGTGTTCTGGCCAGCGGGCTATCCCTGTGTGGAGCTTGGTCAACAAGAGTGTCAGTGTGAAGCCTTGTAAGGGCAAGTATCATATGTGAGAGGAATGTAGTGTTGTGACTTTGGGCCCTTAAATGTTGTTCCAGTGGGCAACGTGGTGAGTGTGAATGGTGAATGCACCCTAAGACTAAAGGGAGTGAAGGAAGTGTTTTGATTCATGGCCTGTGGCTGTGTGGAAGTTGTTACTATTCTGAAGAGTTGTTCAGTGTGAATTAGAGGCACAGAAGAGTGTGTGGGAGGAGAAATGTCTGACCGGTAGGTAACCTGTTGTAGAACGCTGGGGAAGTTTGTGTGGAATGGGGCTATGTAACTATGCTGTGAGATCTGTCCACATCTCAATGAGTGTGTCTGTCAGCTCATCTATGAATGGGTGTCATTCAGTGAGTTACAGGGGTTTACCAGATCTGTCCACATCTCAGTGGATGTGTCTGATCTATGAATGGGTGTGTCATTCAGTTAGAGGAGTTTACCCAGATCTGTCCACATCTCAGTGGATGTGTCTGATCTATGAATGGGTGTGTCATTCAGTTAGAGTTTACCAGATCTGTCCACATCTCAATGGGTGTGTCTGTTAGCCCTTCAGTGAATGGATGTGCCACTTGGTGAGTTAGAGGAGCTTACCATCGTCTTTAACCAGAAAAACTGTTCCAGCCATGAGAGTTTTTTTTCTGTTTGGCCAGAATTCACATTCAGCATATATATGATACATGTTTGTCGGAAAAGTTATGATGATCATGAGGTCAGCTTGCTGTATCACTGTAAGTGGGCAAGGAGGTTGAATTTTGATGTAACTTATTAAAAGACCATTAGGTTTCGCCTGCCAATCATGTTTGTGATCCAGTCCATCCTTTTATTGTGGTTTGGATTTTGGACTCTTCTTTTTGCTGGACCACCAGATATTTGTTAGGCTTTTTTCACCGTGCATAGGTCTCATGTCAGAGATTTTTGTTTTTGGGGGTTTTTTTGTTTGTTTTTTTTGCAAGTGTACATTTTATTTTAGCAAAAAAAACTGTAATTCCTACTGTTAGCACATGATGGCCAGTAAACAAGTTGTGAAGTGTTTTATCTTCCCGAGTTTTGTTTGTATGTATACTGATTTTAATCCGACAGCAAAGAAGAAATGTACAAAAGGGACATGAAGCTCCTGTGTGCGTGCTCATTGAATTCTGTTTTTTTGTGTGGGTGTCTGTATGAGGTTTGTGTAGGTGTGTTGTATTTGTGTGTTCATTGGGTTTGTACATGTCATTGATGTGTTTTGTCACCATACACATTTCTTTGCTCAGTTTTAATATGTATGTCTGTTCCATTTTTGTGCAGGCAACGAGAATCTCAGGCATGTTTTACCATACAAGGTATGCGAAGAACATGATTTTTTTTTTTTTTTTTTTTACACTTTGCAATTCCTATGATTTGATTAAAGAGATGAGATTTTTCTGTCAGTGAACAGAAATCCATGAATTGTAGGGTGCCCTTCAGATTGACGTAAAGCAGCTGAGAAGAGTTTGGGTTTTAGTTTTTCTGTGGTGGTCGATCTGTATTCCTAACTAACTAACTATAGTCCTAGTTTAGCCTTCTTTGGTTCAGATTGAAAGTGCGGGTTGAGAAGGTGCCATTTGCTATACATATTTCAAAGCGGCATAATGTTTCGCGTTCTGAGTGACTGTATAGGAAAGAATCGAGAAACACACGATGTGAATTGCTGGAACTGTGTGTAGGTTTACGAGGTCATTCCGGCATCATATGCCGAACAAGAGATAGGAATAAATGATGGAGGTGATGATCCTGAGCTCCCATGGTCAGAATGAACCCAGTTGTTGCTGTGGTAGTTGTGCTGTGACCTCTTCAGATAGGGGGGTCTCAGTGGCAAGCAGGCAGTGAAAAGTCGGTATAGAAGAGATGAACATGGGTTTTTAGAAATCACAGTTGTAAGCTTAGGTCACTCTTCCACTCTCACTCTCTCTCTCTCTCTCTCTCTCTCTCTCTCTCTCTCTCTTTCCCTCCTCTCTGTCTCTCCCTCTCTGTGCATCTGTGTGCCTAAAATGCCAGTTTTGGTTACATTTTTTATCTCTTCTGATTACATATTTCTGTTGGCTTTGTTTATTTACTATACATCACAGAGGAGATCGATAATAATCTTTAAAACTGCTTTTACACAGAGCTGCCAACTATTCCACTTTGGACAGAATTTATTATGCTCAAACGCACGCTGTTCTGTTTGATGTAAAAAAAAAAAAAAAAAAAAATTGTGCTTGTGAAAAAAAGTTTGTTTATTTGCAGGGTGTACATATAGTCAAAGAGCTGTTTGAAAATTTGCTTCCGGTTCATATTTTCCGACTACCGTCATGTCGAGACGACCTGCTGGACTGATTAACACCGAGGCAGAAAAGAAGAAAAAGAAAATAAAACAGAAGAGCAGAGTCAGGTTGCCCCCTGTTGTGATGATGGGAGTGCTGCTGATCCCCAGTCAGCAACTGGGCCTGTGGAAATGGTCAGCCATGTCAGGGAAAACCTTACAGAGTTTCATCGCTGCTTGGGTCACGACACTACGGAGGCACTGATGATTCTGAAGAGCAAAAACGAGTCAAGTCGTAAGATGAAAGCCTGGTGACAGTGTGCTTGAAAAAATGTAAAAGAGCAACAACGTATTGTCTGTGACAGCGATGCCATGAAAGCTCTTGACAAGGGAAGGAAAATAAAGTGTGGAATGTCATTGTTTTGTTGTGGGTGAGATAGCCGTGTATTCCTCTCAACAGTCAGAAATTCCTCTCCATTTTCAAAAAGTATGCCTCTCCAATTTCTCCAGATGGTGGCAGCTCTGTTTACAAGTGGTTTGGGATGATTGTTCCAGTCAGACAGTGGAAAAGAGCGTCGCTTGCTGTGTTCATGCAACTCTTGTTTTCTGTCTGTTCTGATCAGAGACAAGAGCAGAGCTCTATGGTCCTGTAATGATGATGCCATGTCCACTGTTCCAGCTGCATTGTCTGAAGTTCCCTGTGTTAAGAAGGGTTCTCACTCTACCATTATTCTCATGTTTTAACCTTTACCAGCCGTGTCCGCCAAGGGTGGCGGACAGAATTTCTTTCCCTTGAGGCCGCGTCAGCCAAGGCTGGCGGATGGGCAGACAGTACATTGTGCTGTGTCCTCCACTATTGGTGGACGGGAACATGAAAAATTCCTACACTTTCCTTGAAATGGTCTAAGGGGAGTATGCTCTGTATTTAGTCTTGGAGAGTTGCAGGCCCTACTTTTAGTGCTCTGTCGTGAACTTGGCTGACCCCAGCAGCTTTGTAACAAAGGAACTGGCACCCAGCTTTCCTTCTAAGTGCAGCTGGAATTTCCTGTGCCAGAAAGGCAAAGGGGTGGTACCGATTTCTCGCTCAGTGAAGCGCTTGAAATATATTACAAAGTTGATCTGACGATGAGGGCAGTGATAAAGATATCGATGATTGTGAGAAAGAAGAGGAAGGTGAATTTTGTCAAGATGCAGCGGAAAATAATGATTCAACATCAACTGCAGCAGATGCCACTGCATCACACATGGTCACCAATGAGGCCAATTCCAAAGATTCAAACACAAATGTGTTTGATCAAAACACAGCCAATGCAAACAGTCCCGATGTTGCTTTCCTGTTTGCTTTTGATTCTGACAGCGTGTTTCAAAAGAACAGATTAGAATGTAAACAAGAATTTTTTTTTTTTTTTTACTTGTCAGCCATGTTTTTCAACAGTCATGTCTACACATTAAAAATAAGTGATTGGAAATTACTAAGTTCAGTTAGTTGAGTGTTTGTCCTTTCCTATGTCACCTAACACACACACTGTCAGTTGTTTAACTACTGTAAAAATAAATTTAAAAGTGGCCAAATATGCGTGTCCACAGGGACTGAGCATGTGGGAGCAGTGAATCATGCCGTACATGCCGCATGCGTTGGATAGTATTAAGATGACTTGTCCCATGTTAATCTTCTTTGCGGGATTTTAGTCACTCTGCTGTTGTTTATGTTTATGTGTTGTCCTGTGTTAGTTCCCTTAGTTTTGTGGGGTGTGCTCACTCTCATGTTTTATACATGAAATCCAGTGTTTCGTCCCCTGGGGTAGCAGTGTAGGTCCCACCTGGTGCGAGCTTTGAATTTCTTAAGGAGATGAACATTTTTCATCTGATCCAAGATTTTACGAAGGAAAGACTCTTAGCAAAATTTCCAGTGTGTGTTTTTAGAAGGTGTGTGTTTTAGAGGGTAGTGTGAATGAGATGGTGTTTTTTTTTTTTTTTTTGTTTGTTTTTAAATAATGACTCGTGAGTTGACTTTGACAGCCCCTGATATGGCCCTTTGCGGTCGGCTGGGCTATAAGCAGCATTACCTTACCTTACCATCCACTGTTACTATCATGTTTCATGTCTAATGTCCTGCGTTTTGTCCCAGAAGGTGGCGGTGTAGTCATCTACAGTTGTATTCTCATGTGCCAGATGAACCTGCTGACGTGGGACGCCCAGCACAGAACCAACGTGGAGCAGTGCTACTGTTACTGTGGTGGACCCGGAGAGTAAGTGGAGCGTCTTCCTCGCTGCATGTGTGGTCCACATGGCTGTGGCATGACTCCGTGTTCGACTGAGGGGGGTTGCTATTTCCTAACAACACAGAGAACAGACTGCTGGGGGGGGGGGGGGGGGGGGGGGGGGGTCACTGGTGTGGTTGTTGTCACGGTGATAATAAACGCAGATCTGTTTACCTTCCACTTCAGCCGTGATAGATGGCACTTTGACAGGCCTACTGCTTCATTTCACTGTTGCATTTTTATTGCTCTGCATTCCACTTAAGAAACAACAAAAATTACACTGTTGAAAGAAGCTCTTCGGTGGTCTCCGCATACTATTAAGAACAGGATTGTTATTCTCGGGTTGTGGGTTCAAACCCTCTGCCGTGCCATTCAGTACAGGGACATTTTTGCCTTTTAACATGGGATCTTAATCCAGTTGTAGAAAAAGCGCTTTGAAAGAGATCATGAACCAAAGTTCTGTGTGCAGTTGCAGGCATAATGTCTTGCATACATGTGAAATCCCATTGTCAACTTTCGCAGAGAATGGCGGTTGGTAGAGATGACTCGATAGATACAGTTTACACCCTCCATGAAAAATCAAAGGAATGAATGAAAATTTGAGTGACTGGTTTTCAGCTGAGTGACATGAGATGTGAATTAGTAGCTTCAGCACTTCAGTCGGCTCTACCCAGGTAGGCAGCCCATTTTGTAACCAAGAGCGTGCATTGCACTTAGTCTTGGATCTCTAACAGGATAAGCACTGAGTTCGTGCTCTCAGCGAGAACACAGCTAGCTCGTTTGATGCAGTGAGCACCTGCTGTAGTTGTGTGTGACTGCAGTAGCGCTGTGTTACTGTAGCTCTATTGGGCAGTTGCTAAAGAGCATTGATTAAAGGGGGATAAGGTATCAATGATTTTGACATGCGCATTATCGTTTCGATCCCAGACAGGTGTTGAGAAGAAGCATCAGAACAGGGATCTGTGGGGTTGCTTTAAGTTTGAAAGGGCCTTGCGCACATTGTTGAGCGTGTTCAGAGATCAGGGTTTTCAGGGCCAGAGAACACAGCGTTCAGAGACCAGGGTTTTTCAGGATCAGAGAACACAGCGTTCAGAGACCAGGGTTTTCAGGGCCAGAGAACACAGCGTTCAGAGACCAGGGCTTTCAGGGCCAGAGAACACAGCGTTCAGAGACCAGGGTTTTCAGGGCCAGAGAACACAGCGTTCAGAGACCAGGGTTTTCAGGATCAGAGAACACAGCGTTCAGAGACCAGGGTTTTCAGGATCAGAGAACACTGTGTTTCAGCGAGCCATGCTCCACTTTGAAGTGTTTGAGGTGGTAAACAGGTCTGTGAGCGCAAGGCTGGAAGAACGGCGCTGCCGTCGACCTCTGTTGAACACAATGTTTATGACAACTACTATGCTTAGAATTTTTATGGCCAGTGAAATTGAATGCGTACTTTGCTACGAATGTTTATGAACAATGAAATTGAATGTGCTCTTTGCAAAGAATTTTTATGACCAATGAAATTGAATGTACTCTTTGGTAACAGTTTTTTTTTTTTGACCAATGAAATTGTATGTACGTTTTCCTAACAATTTTTATGACCAGCGAAATTGAACGTACAAGATAGTACCCCATGACAGGCGATGTATCTTGTTGCAATGGAACACACACAGATGATGGCTTAGATCCTAAAAATTCAGTTTGGAGACTTAGTACATGTGTGGATGACATGAGGTATCTCCCCTTTTGGACTGGACAACCAACGTCAAATTGAATTATGTAGGCAGTTCATTTATTGACAAACATAAAAAAAAAAAGAGTATGACGTTGCTGTGCATGCTTACTTATGTCGGTGTGCTTGACTTTTAACTCTAGTTCATTTGATCTGTTGTTGATTGTGTTTTTTTTACCCCTGCACCACAGCTGGTGTTGGGGTGAGGTTTTGTGAATGTAGTGAGTGGACTTTGAAAAGAATGGTTTGTTTGGCTTTGTGAGAAGAAGTAGGGGAACGGTTGTGTTGGCTTCATGACTTGAAGTAATGCATGAACGTGAAAAACGCTGTCCGGTGTTGTAGCAGCTGTTTGTGGTGTGGTTGCAGTTGGCATAGTAAAATGAGGTAGGGAATGATGTGTGTTGGTTTTATGAATTAGAGTAATGGATGAATATGTGAAGCCCCGTCCAGTGTTGCACCCGATTGTGTTGGCTTTATTGATTGAAGTCATGAATGAACCTGCGTGAGCACCATCCAGTGTTGCTGGCTTTATTGATTGAAGTCATGAATGAACCTGCGTGAGCACCATCAGTGTTTGCTGGCTTTATTGATTGAAGTCATGAATGAATGTGTGTGAAACCCCATCCAATGTTGCTGGCTTTATTGATTGAAGTCATGAATGAACCTGTGTGAGCACCATCCAGTGTTGCAGCAGTGTGTTGTGGTTGTGGTTGCAGTTGGCATAGCAAGATGCTGCAGTGCTGTCGCTGTCGTCAGTGGTTCCTGAAGGTGAGACTATATCTGTCTGTGTGGAGCGCTGACTCCCCCCCCCCCCCCCCCCCCCCCCCCCCCCCCCCCCCCTTCTCCCTCCTCTAGCAGCCTGCCCCCTTTTTCTGTGGCTTCTCCGCTCAGGGAAGAAACAGTCTGGTGTCGTTTGCATACAGGCCACTCCTTTTACACCCATTCTTATCTTTTAAAAGGTGAAGAAGCTCCGTGGTGCGTTTCCATGTCATGTATCACCACTCACAGTGAAACATGTTCTTTTATTAAGTGTTGGGATTTGCACGATGTGAGACATAAACTTTTTTACAGCAGACTCCATGAAAACCTTGTTCTGAGATGATGGCCCATGTGATCTTTGATTTCTGAAAGAACATTTTTCATCTGATTTAAGATTTTACGGAGGAAGATTTTAACGAAGGTTCTGGTGGGTTTTTAGAAGGTATATTTTATAGGGTTGTGTGAAATGTTGTTTGTTTTGAAGTGGTGGAAAGAAAGTGATTGGAATGTCCCGGGGACTGGAATAGCTTTGTGGTAAAGTGCCAAACTCGTAATCTTGGGATTGCGGGTTCAAATCTCTGCCGGGTCGTTTCGGTACAGGGGGAATTTTTTCACATTGGTTCTGACTCCATTTCCCAGACAGTTCTTCAAATGAGACCATAAACCGAGGTTCCATGTGTGAAAGCAGGCATAACATCTTGCACACAACGTAAAAACCCCATCACCAACTTTCGGAAGAGAAGGCCAGTTTGGCCATTGGTATGGATGACATGTTACACATAGCATGCACCTTCCCTGAAGATGGAGTATGGCTGCCTTAACGGCGGGATAAAAAACTGTCATACACACAAAACTCCACTCCCTTTGTTGGGTAGATGGTATTAATTCATGCCTGTCTATACAGGGAGTGTCCGCAAGGAGTATCAGCCTGCAAACGCAAAAAAAAAAAAGAAAAAAATGGGATGTCCATGTCTGATGCCAGTCCTCATAATGAGGTCTGCACACTTGTCCCTCATCCCCCTGTGTGTGTGTGGTGAGTGTTAAGGATGCACTTTGTTCGTCAAGTTTTAGTCGTTGGTTGAATTTCACAATGGCCAGTTGCATCAGCAGATGCAAACTTCCATATTTGTGTGTAATGTTGACAGTGTCCATGGCAGCTGATCTAAAATTTCAGTTGGAATTTTTTTTTTCTGAAATATAAAAAAAATAAACACAGTAATCACGATCTGTGTTTGGTTCCAGATGTCTCCTTTGATTTCTGGGTTCTGTTTGAAGACATTGAAGTCTGGTGGAAGTTTCTTCAGGTGTGCCCAAAAGCATGACCACAGAGAAGATGGAAAGAAAATTACCCACCACCTCTGTAGCTATTTGGGCTCCCTTCTAAGTGACAACTGGTAGCCTCAATGCATTTCTGACTGTCCGCAAAGTCCCCTGTGTTTTCACACTAAGCCTTTGAGGAGACTTGTGTGTGTGTGTGTTTTGTTTGTTTGTTTTTGTTTTTTTGTTTTTAACCGGTAAATTCAAGTGAGGTGAACACACACACAAACACACACACACATACACACACACACACACAGATTGCAGGAAAAAATATATCAAGAAAGAAAAATTTTTAAATGCAAAGTATCGTCTGCAACCGTTTCGGTCAAAAGAAGTTAGAAAAACATGTCCCAGTGTGCTTTGCGTCTTTTACCTTGTCAAAAATGACGACGAAGCGGTCTTCAAAAGTTACGAAAGTTTTAGATTATGAAGATTACGTTTTGGTTTGGGGGTTTTTTTTGTTTTTTTTCAAATTACAGGTTTTTGTCTGAGATATTACAGGTACATGTTTCCTATTCATCCTCACTGTCCTCGCCTTCACCATTCTTTCCTTTCGTTCTGCGTTCACAGACTGATACTCCTCCCTGTGTAGACAAAGATTAATCCCATCTATCCAACAAAGAAAGTGGAGTTTTGTGTGTATGACCGTTTTTTTATCCCGCCATTAAGGCAGCCATACTCCAACTTCGGGGAAGCCATCATCATTACCAGTTTCTGTCATATCGAAGTGGTACATGTTGATGCTGCGTCAGTCCATACAAATTTACAGTGACTGTCAATTCATCTTTGTTGTTGTTACAGCCTGTATACAATGTCTACAACATCCCTTGTTGTACAATGACCATTTCTTCATGTTTGTTGTTGTGGTTGTTACAGCCTGTATACAATATCTACAACATCCCTTGTTGTACAATGACCATTTCTTCATGTTTGTTGTTGTGGTTGTTACACAGCTGTATACAATGTCTACAACATCCCTTGTTGTACAATGACCATTTCTTCATGTTTGTTGTTGTGGTTGTTACAGCCTGTATACAATGTCTACAACATCCCTTGTTGTACGGCGACTGTTTCTTCATGTTTGTGTGTTCACACTGCAACCAAGGACAGGAGTATATCAAGCGCCCTTTCCTTCAGATGGTGAGTCAGCCCCGGCCCTGTGCCTCCCTCTCTCTCTCTTAGTCTGTGGCCCTCTTCCGCTTCTTCTTCTCCTGCTCCTTCTTTTTCTCCCTTTTTTTTTTTTTCTCTTTTTTTTAAAATTTTAATCAAATAAGTTGAGAAGTTACACATGCTTCAAAAGAGGACGGTGCGCAAAATCCACAGTGCAAAATCAAAAGTGCGCAGAGATTTCAACACGTAATTAACTCTTCATTCCTACTTTTCTATGAACCATTACTTCCTCTTGTTCCTAGGTTTGTCTGATAAGAGTATTCCTTTCATTCCTGGATTTATAGAGAGAAAAAGAGTGTAAAGTGAGAGCACGTATGCAGTAGCAAACCATCCAGAATAGAGCGGCGACCACTTTCCCACTCTGTAGGAGCCGTCTGGCATCCATTCCATTCATAAACACTGCAGCGCGAGTGACCTGGTCGTGACGTGTACCGATGACGCGATTCGTGTGAAGTTCAAAGTGCTTACTGCGAGAACCACTTTTTCCGGGCTGCAGGAGGAAAAGGAGGGATTTGTGTGCTGCCCGGTTTTCCGGGCTGCAGGAAGGAAGGGTAGGATTTCTGCAAACTGGAAAAACCAGGTTGTAGGGATGAAAGAGTTAACACACATCTGTACCCGTCTCCTTCCTCCTTCCTTTCACACTTCATTCCCCACCTCATCTGGGATCTCATTTTCAGTCTCCACCCCTTACCCCCACCCCTCGCTCTCCCTTTTATTTGTACCTCTGCCCCTTTTCTCCTTTGACATCCATTTCTTTGAGAGGCTCAGTGTACCTCACCATTCTCTCCACTTTTCCTGCCCCTGTTTTTGTGTCTTTTCTGCTCTGCCTCCCCCTCTTTTGAAATGGGTTTATACTATAGGTGTGGTTAGTTTAGTGGAGAAGGTGTCTGTGTTCAGGGTGTGTGTGTGTGTGTGTGTGTGTGTGTGTGTGAAGACAGAGGTGATGACATACATGAAGTGGGGTGTGTTCAGGGTGGATGTGTGTGTGTGTGAAGACAGAGGTGATGACATACATGAAGTGGGGTGTGTTCAGGGTGTGTGTGTGTGTGAAGACAGGTGATGATGTACATGAAGTGGGCTGTGTTCAGGGTAGATGTGTGTGTGTGTGTGTGAAGACAGGTGATGATATACATGAAGTGGGCTGTGTTCAGGGTGTGTGTGTGTGTGTGTGAAGACAGAGATGGTGATATGAGGTGGGGTGTGTTCAGGGTGGATGTGTGTGTGAAGACAAAGGTGATGACATACATGAAGTGGGGTGTGTTCAGGGTGGATGTGTGTGTGTGTGTGTGAAGACAGGTGGTGACATACATGAGGTGGGGTGTGCTCAGGGTGTGTGTGTGTATTAAGACAGAGGTGATGTCATACATGAAGTGGGCTGTGTTCAGGGTGGATGTGTGTGTGTGTGAAGACAGAGGTGGTGACATACATGAGGTGGGGTGTGTGTTCAGGGTGGATGTGTGTGAAGACAGAGGTGATGTCATGAGGTGGGGTGTGTTCAGGGTGGATGTGGCCCAGCTGGCCCTGTTCAACCTGACGCTGCAGTACGGTCACAAGTACTACGACCTGGACGACATCCTCCTGCCCTGGATCCACCGCCACCTCAGCAACCTCCACATCCACAACCTGCTGCAGGTTTGAGCTTGACCCTCCCCACCCCCCACCTCCTCCCCTCCTCACACACACACACACACACACACACACACACATGCACACACACACACACCTAAAGTAGTTTACCGTTATGCCGGTAGGTTAGAATGGGGTTGAAGTGATGGTCACTTATTGGTATCTAATTAATTAAATAGACTACACATGCAAAGATTAGCATACTACACTACCTCCACACCCCATACACTTTTAATGACATTTTCAAAACAACACATATTTATGGCACACACACACACACTGGCCTTCTTTTTTTTTTTTTTTTTTTTTTTTTTTTTTTTTTTTTTTTTTTTTTTTTTGTTTGTTTGTTTGTTTGTCTTTGTTTGCATGTTCGTTTGTTCTCTTGTTTTTGTCTAAGATCACTGTTAAGTGGATAGACATTAAATCAAAGAACGAATGAACACACACACACCTCTTTTTTTTTTCCCGTGTTCCCCTCCCCCCCCATCACTTTTTTTTTTTCAGCCCCTCCCTGTCCCACCAGCTGTTCATCCAAAACCTGCTTTTGGTTGGAGTTTGCCGCCCCTCCCTTTTTCCCCTTCTTTTAATTTGTCCTTCTCCCCAACCCCCAACCGACCTCCACATCCACAACCTGCTACAGGTCAGAACTTCTTCCCCCCCTTTTTTTTTTTTTTTTTTTTTTTTTTTTTTTTTTTTTTTTTTTTTTTCAGAACAGTCGTCGTGAACGTAGTGGTGTTCATTGTTGTGGTCCTGACGTTAATGTGAAAGAGGGGACTCTATCAGGGCAGCTGGTGAACATTGTGTTGACCATTGTTGTGGTCTTGGCTCTCTTGTGGAAGGCTAAACCATTTCAGACCAGGCAGTGAACACTGTGGTTGATCATGGTCATGGTCTTGACGTTTGTGTGAAAGAGGGACAACTTCAGGACAGTCGGTGAACATTGTGTTGATCATGTTTGTGGTCCTGTTACTCATGTGAAAGAGGGGACTATCTCAGGGCAGTCGGTGAACATTGTGTTGATCATGTTTGTGGTCCAGTTACTCATGTGAAAGAGGGGACTATCTCAGGGCAGTCGGTGTGAACATTGTGTTGATCATGTGGTTTTTTTATGTGAAGACGCAGACTGTTTATTTAGGTACACCACTTTTGGTCCAGTCTCATTTTGTGACTTTAGTCCTACACATAGCGTCATGTCTGGTCCCAGATCAGGTAGAATCAAAGATGTGTGAAATATTCGCTGGTATGATGCTTACATGCACACACAGGTGTATACAGACCCACGTAAGTGCACGCACGCACGCATGCAATGTACTTTTGCACACGCAGGTGCATACAGACCCTTGCAGGTGTACGCACACATGCATGCAATGTGCTCATGTGTGCAAAATAACGTGTGCGTGCGCACACACACACACACTCTCCCAGAAGAATTGTAATAACAGTGATAGGAAGCCTTGGCACCAGGCAAACACAGATCCTGATCAGCTCCATTCTCAAGGATGCTCACAACGTCCAGGAAGCTGCAGCTATCTCAACATAGAAGAGAGGGGGAGACATTCACACAACGATGATTAAGGTTTGACAACTCAAATTTGATTTAGCTTTTTTTTGTTACAGTTTAAAATCCACTTCATCATCCACACAAACCAGATGAATGGCATAACAGATCAGAAAGGAAATCGTATCTTGTCGTCAGTGCACCGCCATGTTTTTCCCCCTTGCAGCACCAACAGCTCATGTGTTCGGACACAGCACAATGCTGTTTGGGGTGACCTGTGAACGTTACACAGGATGTCGATGTCTGGGATGGGAATGCTGGCAGGTACGGTGAACAAACGATTGTGCAACATGTGACAGGAGGAAAGATGATGATGTATGCATCTCATTTAGGACTAGTACGGGGGCCGGAATAGCTCAGTTGGTAGAGCGCCGGACTCGTGATCCTGGGGTTGCAGGTTCAAATTTCGGTACAGGGGGGATTTTTCCCTCGGAGTTAACATTGGTTCTGAGTCCATTCACAATACAGTCCTTCGAATGAGACTATAAACCGAGGTTCCGTGTGTGAACGCACGCACGACATCTTGCACACACGTAAAATCCCATCACCAACTTTCGGAAGAGAAGGCCTGTTGGGCCGTTGGTATGGATGACACGTTACACATAGTATGCACCTTCCCGAAGATGGAGTATGGGTGCCAATGGGGGGATGAAAAACGGCCCTACACACAAAACTCCACTGCCTGTCTATTCAGGCAGTGTCCGCAGGAGTATCAGCCTGCGTACGCAGAAAGATAGAAAGAAAAGGACCAGTATGATGTGCATGGTGGTTGTCATATCAAGGGGGGTCACTCTGTTTCAGGGCCAGCCAGTGACCAGTACCGAGGTGCGAAATAAGGTGGAGGCAGCGCTGAATGGACACCGATCCAAGTGAGTCCTCTGTCGTTGGCTGTTTGACACTGTGTATTGCACAGTCTGCCACTGTCCCAGACAGTCTTGTGCCGTTTGCATACAGGCCACTCCTTTTACACCCATTCTTATCTTTTCACCCTCACCCTGCTCTTTATGATATTATATAGTTAAAAGAAATGTACTTAAAAATCAAAGGACGAACAGTCAACTCTACCCCTGGTCATTTTTAGGGCTTTTGTACATTTATCATTAGTAGTAGATAAGTAAACCTGTATATTTTGGGAAACTAGAGATGTTGTAGATTTTGATAAAAGCAATGAAAAAAAAAACAACTATACCTGCAATGTTGTTGAAGATATCCTTGAAGATATATCCAATGAAATTTGTGCAAACATGATGAAAAAAGTTTTCAGTAGTATTTAAATTGTCACAGTTCACCAACCACAGTGTCCAAACACTCAAAATAAGCAAATCCATACACAAAAAATATGTTGCACATAGCTCACAAAAAAGCACTAGTGCCTTGGCCTCTTGTGGTAGGCAGAAAAACACTCGGGGCACAGTCCCACATCACAGCCACTGCACTTCCAGCCAGAACACACACGAGTGGCATGACCAGCTACACAGTTTCTCTTCCTTCCTGCAGCCAGCTTGATCAGATCATGGCCTTCCAGGGGATGAGCTGGACCTGCCTGAGGTGGTGGGGCTTGGGGGTCATCCCTGCCAGCTCTAATTTCAGCAGCTTGACGCCTTCGGTGCACAACTTTCTGAGGCGGATAGTAGTCTCCAGCCAGGCCCTCAATCACTGAAATCATGAAGTGGTACCAGAAGAGTATGGGGGCATCACTGGTGTCCAGCCTATAGATCAGGTAGCTGTTCAGGACAGCTCTCCCAGACAGAGAGAAGGCCACTTTTGATATCCACTTCATTGTCCTCCTCTCAGTCAGGTATTGGTACAGCTTGGCATCACCAAGATCCACTCCTCCCATTGATTTGTTGGACACTGTCTTCAGCATCAGATTCTGAACTACAAACAGAGAAAAATCTTATGATTTTTATGTTTCTCTGCTATGTTCATGACATTTGTTTTATTCATGAATAGAATGAATATCACAATGTTACTGTAAAATATAATTATTTGCTAATGGTTTTTTGGGGTTTTTTTTTTTACTAATTACAGTGAAGACTGAAACTGAACATATCAAGAATTCAGCAGTTTCATGTGTGCTTTCTATAATAAGAAATAGACTGCATCATAAAATTACCGAAACATAACTATGATTATACCTGAACCATTTCTTGATAGAAGCCACACCCACTTTGCCACGCCACACACACAGTGTTTGTTTTGAACATGAATGACTCGAAGACAAGACAGATGTATGGTCTCAGACAAAATATTATACTTTACCCTCCTTTTAGCAACGTTTACAGCATTCACAATTAAAAAAAATTTGGATTCGCTGGTTTGATTTGGCCAGAAATAGAGCGTCAGTGCAATTTGACTCCCACCACCACCCTCACCTCCCTCCCTCCACTCTGGTGGCGTACCATAAACTGCTAACTATCCAACAACAATGGGTGACAAGATTCGATATCAAAGTTTCAAACTTTCAAAGTTCTGTCCACTTACCGGCTTCACTTTCGTCACTGTCGCTTGCAACAAATGACTCATCACTTGTGTCACGCTCACGCGCCTCCACGTCTCGGTCACTTTCTGTTGAACTCATTTTTTTAGTCATATCGGACTCCAATTGATCGACACGCTAGTACAAGTTACCAGAGGATGGCTTGTAATGCAAATGAGGCCGCTGCCTGGATGTTTAACGGCGGTGGCTTAACGCGCTAACACCTTATGTAAACAGAGCCACGATCGTGGCCTCACGCAGTCTACAGTGAAAGCCACGATGGTGGCCAGCCGCAGCCTACAGGTTAAAAGGTGAAGAAGCTCCGTGGTGCATTCCATGTCACGAACCTCCACTCACAGTGAAACCTGTTCTTTTAGAGTGTTGGGACTGTCGTGCTGTGAGACATAAACACTTTACAGCAGACTCCATGAAAACCTTGGGGGGGGGGGGGGGGGGGGGGGGGGGGGGGGGTCAGCAGGATGAAGTAGTAGTGACACTGGACATTGTGACAGATGAAGAAGTTCAACAGCTTGTAAGAATTATACTTTTCACTGTTGGGTTGGGAGGGGGGAGATGAAAGTAGTGTGACACTGGACATTGTGACAAATGAAGAAATTCAACAGTTTGTAAGAATTATACTTTTCACTGTTTGGGTGGGGGGGGGGGGGGGGGAGATGAAGTAGTAGTGGCACTGTACATTGTGACAGATGAAGAAGTTCAACAGTTTTAAGAATTATACTTTTCACTGTGGGGGTTAGCGGGAATGAAGTAGCGGTGACAATGGACATTGTGACAGTGATGCGCTATGTCATGTCAGGCTTGTGCCAGGGTGATAGCAGACGTGTTAACCCCTACACCTTTTCTGTACTTGCCACAGAATCATCTGCCAAACATGGAAATTCAGTGTTGTGTGTGTACAGCTCTTTTGCTGTGTAAATGTCTTTTTTTTTTTTTGGTCAAAATATATTCCAGTGTATTATTTCAGAAAACCCCGCAGGGATGAAAATGTGGTTTCCTGAGTAGTCCAGTTTGAGCAGGAAGAACTCGGTGCTTTCGTGTGGTCAGTTTGAGCAGGAAGAAGTCATACTTTCATGTGGTCAGTTTGAGTTGGAAGAACTCAGTACCTTCGTGTGGTCAGTTTGAGCAGGAAGAACTCAGTGCCTTCAAGTGGTCAGTTTGAGCAGGAAGAACTCAGTGCCTTCGTGTGGTCGGTTTGAGCAGGAAAGAACTCGGTGCCTTCGTGTGATCAGTTTGAGTAGGAAGAGCTCAGTGCCTTCGTGTGGTCAGACCCCATCCGCCCCTTCTCCACCACCACCTTTTTTTTTTTTTTTTCTTGTCTCAAAGATTTAGAGGAAGAATTTTTCGAATTCCCTCATATAACCGAAAGCAGCACAGTTCTAGAGCATTCTTATTTTCTGCAGCGATACTCTGGAATTCACTAACTTTCCATCTACGTCATGCCCCTTCCTTCCCCACTTTCAAATCTGCACTTAAAACTTATCTGTTTAAACGCCAGTTGCAGAATACCATGTGAAATTACTACATGTCACTTGTACACTTTGCTCATGTATGAATGAGCTGTTCACCGTGTTATATAGTGTAAGTGTTGATGTATGCTGTGTCCCAGTGTGAACGAGTGTGTGTGTTCGCATGCACGTATGCTGTGCGTGTGTGTGTATGCTGTTGTGTGTGTGTGAATGCATATGTGTATAAGCCATGAACCCATAATTGTGTGTGTGTGCATGTGTCCTGCATATATTTTAGATATTGATTTGTTAAACCTTGTAAAGCGCCCCATAAGCCTCCTACATTGTTAGGATGGGCGCTATGAAAATTACCCTCATTATTACCAGTAGTAAGAAAAACGTGACATTTGACCTGCGTGACAGTGTGGTTGTGCCGTGTGATGCCAACAGGTTCATGTCGGGGGGGAGGTGAAGAAGAAGCACACGCTGTGGGGTCTGATCCTGCGCGTCCCGCCCAACGCCCCGTCCGTGGTGGTGCCCCTGTCCGGACCCATCAACAGCCACGTCCTCAGCAACCCCCACATCAAGGGCCGCAAGACCAAGCACGTCCTGCCCACACAGTGGTCAGTTGCGGGGTGGGGTGGGGTGAGAGGGAAGAGTGGAGTTGGGGTTTGGGGGGGGGGGGCGTGTTTTATGCAGTTCTTTCCCTTGGGTTTCAATCACCAGTGATTTAAGGGGTTTTTTTTTTCTTCTTTTTTTGTTTTAATCACATCTGAAAATTTTTTTTTCTTTTGCTGTCCCATCTTGTGTGCCACCTCAGTGGCAGTGCACCCATGCCGCTCATTCTGACACCCCATCCACAGCCACAGCAAGTCAGGCCCAATTGTAGATCCAGCACCAGCAATCCACAGGGAGCAGTCAGTGTCAAGAGGCAACCCACTGGAGGAGGCACTGCACTGCTGCCGAGTCACTTCAGTGGTGTTCAGTGGCGCCTGTTCTGATCTAACATACGCAGGACACCACCTACTAAGCCCCCAACTGACAAATATAAGTGTTTAGTTGCGGAGCTGTCGTGAGTGAGTCTCCCTCCCGAGAGGGCCAACAGGTCCATCCAACAACAGCCCCCATGGACTCGACCCCAGTGGAGTCAGACCAAAGCCACAGACATGGAGAGGACATTGAAACTGAGGTCACCATGAGAGCTGGGCATGCAGGGACACAGAGTTGAGAGACTTTTTTTTTTTTTTTTTTTGTATACTGATCGATGAAGATGATGCTACGGATTTCCATTCTGGTCTGAGGCTGCATGACAGGCCTGTACTCTACGCTTCCTTTCATAATATATCACAGCATCAACCAGGCCCGAGAGATACAGACACCTGCAGTGTTGGTCAGGAAATTTTTAGCGACGCTCTCAGAGACGCATCCATAATTGGATGAAACTCACCTGTGTGATCCCAGTCTTCCCAAATGAGCCTGTAGTAAACTCAGCTCTGGTAGGAGCCAGGTGGGGCAGAAAAATCCCACTTGACTTTGAGGGAATCAAAACCACAACCTCCCCGCCAGGAGTCCGTCACGCTAACCACTTAGCCACAGCAGCTGATCACACCTGAAAACATGTTTTTAGTCATTCATATAATAGTTTACTTAAAAAAAAAGAGAGAGAGAGAGAGAGTAACAGTGTCTGTACTACAACTTTATTTTTCTTGCAGGAATGCAAATTTTTAAAAAATGAATAATTTTTATTTTAGCATCAAACCGATAGCTTTTTGTAGTGTGTGTGTGTTTTAATCCTGATTAGAATGTTGAAGTTGTGATAGACTTTGTAAAGTGACCCTGACGGTTTATAAAAAACAATCTGAAAAAAGAGCTTGTGGGAACAGAGCATGGTAGAACAGCTTGAAAAACATGAAAACCTTGTTCATCAGAGATGTGATCTTTGAATTTCATAAATAGATTAACATTTTTTTTCATCTGACCTAAGATTTTTGCGGGGGAGAGATTTTAAACAAATTTTTGGTGTGTTTTTAGGAGCTGTGTTTTAAAGAGTTGTGTAAATGAGGGTTGGGTTTTTTTTTCCTTTGTTTTGTTTTCTTTCTTTTCTTTTCTTTTCTTTTTTTTTTTTTTTTTTTTTTTTTAATTGACTTGTGAGTTGATTTCAAGATGGTGACAGCCCTGATGTGGCCCTTTGCGATTGGCTAGGCTCTAAGGGACATTACTTACTTACTTCAGCAGTAGAGGGTGCACAGCCCTGATGCTGTTCACGCAGGATGTGACCTGTGTGCAGTCAGTCTCCGGTGCCGCTGAAGTACCTGTCTCGCTGCAGCCTGGACCCCACCATGTCCATCATGTCCCGTAACTCCGTCACCGCTAAGGTCTGCGCTGAGGCCAACAACAATGTGAGTGGGCACGTGTCTGTGTTGTGTTTGCGTGTATGTGTGTTTGTTGGTATGTATGTGTGTGTGTGTGTGTGCTGTCACTGTAAAGTCAACACTAATATCGACAACAGTGCAAGTGTGAATGAGTGCAGGCTTGTTTAACCTTATAATTTTGATGTAATTTTTACAGAAAAAAATAGAAAGTTTTTTTTTGGGGGGGGGGGGGGGGAGCGTTGCTGGGGTTTTTTTGTTTTGGTTTTGGTTTTTTTGTATGTGTGTGTGGGTTTGTTTGTTGTTTTAACTACTAACTTTCAGTACTAATTCTTGAACCGTCAGAACCATCTTGCAAAGCTTGTGACATGACCAGTGCATGTGTGTCTGTATCTGTGTGTAAATCTGTGAGGGCACACACATGCACTGAGTATCCTCCGTGGTGAAGTTTACCACAGCATTCAGCGAGGAATCTTGAGGGTGATGCTGGACCTGTCTGTCTGTGGCTGGCCTGCCTGTTGTTTCCCTGTGCACGCTGTGGCTCAGAGGACATCCATGACTTGTGACAGTGTGGGGGTTTGTGGCTGTACATGTTTCCCGAACAGCAGGCTTAAAATCAACACGCTAGATGAAAAGGGTGATCTGAATTGAAATCAACACGCTAGATGAAAAGGGTGATCTGAATTTAAATCAACACTCTAGATGAAAAGGGTGATCTGAATTTAGTCCTGGATTCCCTGGAATCGTGACAGCAGTGTCCCTGGGACCCTCAACAAATCAGCCAATCAGGAGCTCTGATACTATGGAGCATAGCGTTAATTGTGTAAATGAAGCTTTTTCTTCTTCTTTAGACCGTGGTCTGTGGCTGTGAGTGTGACAGCCGTTCGGAAGTCTAGATACTATAAACTTGATATGATGATCAGTATGAATGAACGATGTATTGTTTATAACTTACAGAACCTGACCAGTTGCTGTAACAGTACTCCACATTTCCAACCAATCAGAAGACCTGTTACTGTAGAGCAGGCCATGATAAACTGCATGAATGATGGAGTGTGCACAGGATTCACACACTCCTTGAAACTCCTTGAATTCTGACAGGGAATTTCAAGACCTTGAAAACCTTTGAAAATCAATAAAATGTGGTTCTGTTCAACAAACCTCCTTGAAACCTTTGAAAATCAAGCCATCAGCTCCAAACATCTTTAATGTGGCAAAAAGAGATGGCAGTTTGATTTTTCTGCATTCAGGTTGATGTAAAACTTCATCAATTTTGAAGTTACAAATTATCTCCCTTGGTTAAATAGACCATCCAGGATCGCAACGATGTTTGTAAAATTTGTTTTTGAATGATTTTTTTTCATCAACCTGAACGCAGAAAAATCAAACTGCCATTTTGTTTTTCAATGTTTACGCAAGTGGTATAGCCTTAAGGGGAGAGGTGGCACGAAAATTTAACCATTTTCTTTAAAAAAAAATCCCAAAAAAATCATGTTTATATGTGTTTTGTGCTCAAGGAAGCCTGTTGAAACTATCTGTGGTGTTCATTTTGTCTATTTGACATTTTGCTTAGTGAGAAATGACTTTAGTTGAAGGAGGTGTGTGTGAAAATTGCTTAACTTGTTTATTTTCAAACCCTGTTTTCTCAAAATCATTTTTCTTGACAACGGTTGATGTGCAAGGAGTACAACATCTCTGGATCCAGACTAGCTAGCTTGGTAATTTTTTTTTTCTTTTGATCAGAAATGATTTCTGCATGCCATTACATTTTATTTATTTTATAAGTCAAAACAGCACGTATCATTTGCTATTTTCTATTGGAAAAAATGTGAAAGCAATGAAACGCGAAGTCTGATGGCCATCATATGGGAGAAAAAATTGAAAAAAAAAGCAGGTTAGATATATAAAAATCCTTTTGTAACTGCATTACTATAGCTCAGCAAAACAAGAAGAGCCATGTTTCAAGTGCCTAACACGTCAGCTATGATACAAATATAGTTCTTGTCATGAACCCTTTTTTTTTATTATTATTATTATTATTCATCATTTTGCCCTCATTCATGGTCCCCAAATCACACAAGAGCTTTGAAATCACCCAGATATGTTTTTTCCATGTTTTTTTTTTTGTTTTTTTTTTTTTTGTTTTTTTTTTTTTTTTTTTTACATAAACAGTAGGGAAAAAAAAATGAAGTTTTAAAAGAACAATGGTTTAATTTTGTGCCACCTCTTGCTGTGAAATAAAGTAAACATTCCTTGAAAACTCCTTGAATTTTGTGCATGTCTTACAGAACCTGACCAGTGGCTGTGACTACTCAGCCGATGGACCTGGTACTATGGAGCCTGTTACAATAAAGTAAATGATGCATCTTTATCATATGTCTTACAGAATCTGATCAATGGCTGTAACAGTGCTCAACAAACCCACAGATAGGCCTGAAACTATGGAGCTTGTTATAAGAAAGTAAACGAGTGATGTACCTTTGTCATATGTTTCACAGAACCTCACCAACGGCTGTAACAGTCAGTGCTACAACCAGTACAACGGCGTTCACCCAGGGCCACGCGCTAAAGGTCAGCCCAGGGCAGGGTCATCGTCGGTCATCCCGGCACAGCTCACAATGGTCACCTCAACACATCCGACTCCGAGTCCAGCGAAGAAGAAGACGACCCCGTTCCATCACGCGCGGCGGTCGGAAGAAGTCGGCGTTGAAGTCGCAGCATGCCGTGCAACCGAAAAGCGCCATGGAAACAACGGTGTGCAAGATGGAGCCCCAGACCTCCCCGGGCCCAGAGGGCGCTGCCCAGCCCGCCCTGCCCCAGCCCCAAGCCGTCCTCCCTGGACTGCCTGGTGAAGACCCCGCCCAACTTCTCTGGCCTCAACCACCCCTTCAGGACCGAGATTGAAAAGCAGATGGAGAAGCGGCAGCTGAAGCACTTTGAGGCGCGCATGGCATACCTGAAGAAGGAGTACGCAGGCGAGCTTGCTGCCCTGAAAGTAGCTCAGGAACAAGCCAAGACCAACCCAGCCTCACTGGAGAAATCTCCCGCAGGCAAATCCGCGGTCTGCACCGTCGACAGCAAACAGCGCCGAAACGACCCGGAGAGCAAACAGCGGCGCAGTGACCCTCGGTCTGGATGGCAAAAAGCGGCAAGGTGACCTGGGCACAGACGGCAGCAAGCATCGTCGCGCGGGGTCAAACGCAAAGCGGCCTCGGAGAGGGATGACCTCTCCCCCGGCGACTGCGTGCGTCGGAGCCAGCGGAGCCGCATGAACGCGGAGCGGTACCAGCACCTGCTGGACTCCTTCCCCCGCCACCTGCCCAAGCCGGAGCCCGGGGAGGGGGTGGTGCAGCGGTGGAGGTGGAAGAGTGTGGTGGACCAGCTGCGCTTCGGGGAGAAGTTCCAGATCAGGGCCTGGCGCCAGACGCCCGGAGGTCAGGTGCACTTCCTCCTGGACTGGGACGACGAGAACTGAACCGTGCACTGCTGGTTGTCAGGCCGTGATGGGTAGTTTTTCGTTGGTGTGTATACTGTGTTGGGGATGGGGGGGAGAGTGATGAGTTGATGCGGTGAGGCTCGTAGTACTCATCTGCAATGTTAGGCCTGGCCATGAGGTTTGAGTGAGCACAGTTTGAAGTATTAATAAAGCCTAAATTTATAAGGATGCAAAAACTATGCATAAATGCAGTTTTATATTCGGGGGGGGGGGGGGGGGCTGTTGGTTGGAGGGTGTTGAGTTCGTGTTGTACTCATCTGCGTTTTAGTCCTGGCCTTGAGGTCTTGGCTGTGTGCCATCGAGAGCACAAGTTGAAGTATTGGAACATAAATTTCCAAGGATGCAAAAACTATGCATAAACGTACTTCTATATTCATTTTTAAGAGGGATGGAAAATGCACTTCTATATTCGGGGGGGGGGGGGGGGGGGGGGGGGTTGCTTTGCATCGATGGAGACCCACACGGAAATGGTAAAGAGAGATCACTTCATTGCTCAGTGCATTCCCTTTGATGTTTGTTTTTGTTTTTTTTTTTATAAAGATGGTTTTTTTTTTTTGAGGGGAGGGGGGGGGGTTAAGCTTCCTTTTGATTGGCCGGCTTGGACCGATCTGGTTGTGTTAGATGTCGTGACCTGCATAACTACCATGCTATTTAAAATGATGAGAGAGTTGTCCCTCCTGGCTAACCTAACTACTGTGAGTCACACACACACGCACGCGCACACACACACACGCGCACGCACGCATGCACAAAAATCAGCTCACGGAATGTAACAAGGATGTAAATGTGGATTTTGTAACTCAAGCTCTTAAGAAAAGCCGTCGCTTGCAAGTCTGAATAGTTAGGTGCAGTTGCTGATGACTCATATGGAGATGTAGCTGTGTAACTCGAATACTGCACAGGGTGCAGGGTCAGTATTCTCGGGGGGACTCCATGATGAAGACACTGTACATCACACTGCGCAGGGTGTGGGGGTCAGTATCCACAGGGGGGACTCCATAATGAAATTGATGTGCATCACACTGCGCAGGGTGTGGGGTCAGTATCCACAGGGGGGACTCCATAGTGAAGATGGTGTGCATCACATTGCGCAGGGTATAGGGTCAGTATCCACAGGGGGACTCCATAATGAAGTTGATGTGCATCACACTGCGCAGGGTATAGGGTCAGTATCCACAGGGGGCTCCATAGTGAAGATGGTGTGCGTCACACTGCGCAGGGTATACGGTCAGTATCCACAGGGGGCTCCATAGTGAAGATGGTGTGCGTCACACTGGGAAGTGTGCAGGGTCAGAGGACCCCATAGTGAAGACACTACATCACACTGCGCAGGGCGTAGGTAGGGTCACTATTCACAGGGGACTCCATGGTGTAAACTGGATCATCAATCTGGCAACATTCTAGGTGCCAAAGAGCAAAAAGGAACAATACACGCTGTACAAACTGGTATAGTACAGGCATGACACTGATTGGTCTACAGTCAAACCTCTGTTATAAGACCTTGAAAATGTCCAGATAATTCAGCCGTAAATTGGAGGGGTCTTGTGATGGAGGGAGGCACAAACAGCTGTAGAACCAAACACTTTCTCACTGATGAATTCTCCAAGCACAACAAGTTTTAAGAACACTGAATGCATACTGAAAACATGTATAATTTGGGTCTTGCCAGCTTCACAACTTCGTGCCATCAATATTGCAGTTTCACCTCCACGACTTCTTTTCATTGCCTCCACTCTCGCTTCTAAGTTCTGTGGCTTTCTCTTTCACGTTTTGCCTAGGATCGCCACCATCTTTCCTTGAACAAGGGAAGTGACTCTTGATTGAGGCAGATCTGCAGTTGTTTCCCTTGACTCATGGTCGTACATGAATGCTGCGATGGTCGTAAATTTCAACAAAACGGAGGTCGCAAGTCGCGTTTTAGAGTAAGTCGCCTAAGAGGGTTGGGTCGTTTTAATAGTAAAATGCATTCGTGCAAAATAACAAATCGGTCTTAAATGAGAGGAGGTATGTTAACAGAGGGTCCTGTAATAGCGATTTGACTGTACTACCACGATCTTAGGAAAGGATGGACAGAACGAAGTTGTTGCCGACTCCTGTGCAGCTGAAGCAAAGTCGTTGTTAAGGCTGTTGACCCTTGACCTTCTCCGTGGCAGCAAAGACCGCATTGCAACTGTACTGTCTCTTAGATTTGTGAATGATGTTGATGCAGGTTATCGTTGTCTTGCCTGTGAAAAGGGAATGATAATGCAGTTTATCATCACTGTATCTACGGTTGACAATCCCTCTCACTGTCTCTCTCTCTCTCTCTCTCTCTCTCTCTCTCTCTCTCTCATTTCCTTGTTCTCTCTCTTTATCTATGTCTCTTCCTTGTATACTCATTCTCTTTCTGTCTGTTTCTCATTTCCTTGTTTTCTCTCTCTCTCTCTCTCTCTCTCTCTCTCTGAATTAACTGGTATACTTTCTGTAGACAAACACTGACTGTTAGACTTACAACAGATACGACACTCATTGGTAGGCTGACTACAGACACTACCCTACATGCTGACTAAAGACACTAAGGTAAACGCTACACTGCAGGTTGTTAGAACGGAGATTGGCTTTGTTTCCATCTCTGCACTTGCTTACCTATACTTCACAAAGGGAGCTTCTGATCACAGAGCTTTGTGTGTCTATTTTAAAAAAAAAAAAAAAAAACAGTGTTACTACTTTCTTCAGAACATAAACAGGGGAGGGAAGCAGTAGCTTTCAAAAAGTGACTCAGTTTTTGCACATCACTAAGTTGTGCTGTCAGCCTCGCAAACGGTCTTAGTGGCTGGCTGAGCTATGAATCGCACAAAGTCAGAAGGAGGCTACCTTGATTGCACAGACAGAACGTAACGGCAAAACAGAGATCAGAGACGTCCAATCACACTCCGTCAGGCCACGCGGTAGGAAGATGAAAGTTCTGAGATGTCCGGCTGCTGACCTTGTCAAACCGCTCCCCATTTCACTCTGAATTTGCAGATTTCAGTGAAATGTGAAAATAAGAGTAGCTGGGGGGAGGGGGGAGTTTTGAAGAAAGCATGTTTGAGTAAGGCGACTGTTTTCTTCATTTAGGGAGAGGAGGTGGAAGAGACTATCGTCCTGGGATAGGGAAACGAAAAGAACCTAACTAAAACGCAAATGAGGAACTGGACAGTAGGAAAAAGGGGGGGGGACAACTCTTTCCAACTCTTGCTTCCCCTTCCTGCGATTTAGGAAGAAAGAGGTGGGTGACCCAGTCGTCATGGGGCTTGGAAACAAAAAAAAACTAATAAATAAAATTCAAAAAAAAGCAAAATCAATCAACCGATGAAATGAATAGTGACATAAAACAATCAAAACCGAAAGGAAGAACCCTAGCCTACCTAACACCTACTGAACAGAGGAGGGGGGAAGAAAATGAAATCCAGAATATCTACGGAGAGAAAAACAGCAGTGGAATCTGCCGAGCTCTGGTGTCACATGATGTCCCCTGTCAGTTTCTTTGCCGGAGTGGGTAGTCTGTCATTCTGTGATGTGGGTTGAAGGTAAAACAGTGTGGGGCTATGACGTCATACATGTTGGGCAGGTAGAAAAGGTAGACAAAAGCTGAGCAGACAAGTGGTGCTAGGTGTGGGTGGACGGAACGGTGGAGGATACTGTTACACCGCACCAGGCTTGCATTGGTGTCGGGCCATTTGGAAAGAAAGTTTCAGCATTTTTCCAGGGAGAGGGGGAGCATGCCTGTCAGATGTCCATAGAGCTGCAGTGATTTTTGCTTTTCTGTAGTGGGAGCCTTGGTCAGATGATAACCTTAAATGACCAAAGGTCAGGGTCGTCCAGTTTACATGTATCCTGGGTCAGGTCAGAGCCATCCAATCATAATATTGTCAGTCAGCACAGAAGGGGATAACCAGAGGTCCCAGCCATCCAATCATAATCATTGTCGGTAAGCACAAAATGGGATAACTAGAGGTCCCAGCCATCCAGTCATAATTATTGCAAACCCTGTTACCTATATGATTTTGCCGAATTTTGTACTCATGTTTGGCGAAAATACGACGAATCAGAATGAAACTCGTTGAAAAAAAATTCTGGAGACAAAAGATCTTAAGCGGTAATTCATCTTGCGAAAAATAACTGCGGCAGAAGCGTTGACCAAAGAGTGACAACTCCTGCTGACTTCTGTGCGAAATCGCATTTTGCAGTGTCCGTTCCTTCGACAACATGCCCTGTAATGTTGAAAAAACAGTGCATGAGCGTGTACAAAAGTATGCTGTCAAATCAGGTTTGAAATGATTTGTATCGGAAAGAACCTGTCTGACCATAGTCAGTGCAAGGTCAGGTGGTCACTGCTGGCAAGAAGCTTCTGCAGGTGAAAACAAAATGAAGGACCCTCCCTTCTCCCTCCTGCTTTTACAGAAAAATGGAATGTTGTACACACTCTTTGTAGAAGACATGTACATTTTCGTTGAAAAGTACACCCAAAGCAGATTTAGGGTAAACAGTCTGTTATTGTCAGACATCACAGAATGGGGCAACCAGAGGTCGGAACCAGCCAATCAAAAGTATTATCAAACCGGACGTTGAGACTGCCAAAGGTCAGTGTGGCCATGATCAATTCAAAATCAGGCATAAGCTTGAGAGTTTTTCCATATACTACTTGACACTTTGAGAAGGGGAAAAAGGTTTTAAGCAGTCATTTGGAAACAGATTACATCCTATCATATGGGGTCAAGATGAAGACTATACCAGCACGAGAGGTGCCTTCACACTTGAGAAGAAGGAAAAATGGTCTTAAGCTGTCATTTGGAAACAGATTAGATCCAATCATCTGGGGTCAAGATGAAGATTATACCAGAATGGGAGGTGCCTTTCCACCCCCCGAGTCCAGATCGTCATTCCACGTTCAGAAAGAGGCTCAGCAGTGGCCATAGTAACCAGGAGTAAAGATGACAGTTGATTTCGGCTCTTCCATGTGTGTTGTATTGTTACCACCTTGTCTTACAATCTCTCAGGTGATGATGACCATGCCAATGTGTAGTGTGACTGTCAGGGGTATGGTGGACAGACCATCAGTCATGAACAACAACAACGTTATGACTCACATGGTGTAAATGCTCCTCTGTGTCTTTTTTTTTTTTTTTTTATGTCTCAGGCAGCAGACTTTTTTTTTTTTTTTTTTTTTTTTCCTTTTTTTTTTTTTTAAATCTCCATCCAGNGTTGTTGTTGTTACAGCCTGTATACAATGTCTACAACATCCCTTGTTGTATGGGGACTGTTGTTCATGTTTGGTTTGTTGTTGTTGTTACACATACAATGTATACACTAACATCCCTGGTTTTGTACAATGTTTCTTCTACAGCCTGATTTTAGCAATCAACTTACTGTACGGTGGACTGTTTTCTTCATGTTTGTTGTTGTTACAAGCCTGTATACAATGTCTACAAACATCCCCTTGCCGTACAATGACGTTTCTTCATGTTGTTGTTACAGCCTGTATACAATGTTACAACATCCCTTGCTGTATGGCGATGTTTCTTCATGTTTTGTGTGTTCACACTGCAACCAAGGACAGGAGTATATCAAGCGCCTTTTCCTTCAGATGGTGAGTCAGCCCGGCCCTGTGCCTCTCTCTCTCCTCTTAGTCTGTGGCCCTCTTCCGCTTTCTTCAGATGGTGAGTCAAGAGTGTAAAGTGAGAACTGCCACGTATGCAGTAGCAAACCATGCCAGAATAGAGCGGCGACCACTTTCCCACTCTGTAGGGGCCGTCTGGCATCCATTCCATTCATAAACACTGCAGCGCGAGCGACCCGGTCATGATGTGTACCGATGATGACGCGACTCGCACGAAGTTCAAAAGCGCTTACTGCGAGAACCGATTTTCCTGGGCTGCAGGAAGGAAAGGAGGGATTTTGTGCTGCCCGGTTTTCGGGCTGCAGGAAGGAAGGGTAGGATTTTCTGCAAACTGGAAAAACCGGGTTGTAGGGATGAAAGAGTTCAGGGTGTATGTGTGTGTGTGAAGACAGAGGTGGTGATATACATGAAGTGGGGTGTATTCAGGGTGGATGTGTGGTGTGTGAAGACAGGTGATTTCATGAAGTGGGCTGTGTTCAGGGTGGATGTGTGTGTGCCGAAGACAGAGGTGGTGATATACATGAAGTGGGTGTGTTTCAGGGTGGATGTGGTGTGTGTGAAGACAGAGGTGGTGATATACATGAGGTGGGGTGTGTTCAGGGTGGATGTGTGTGTGTGAAGACAGGGGGTGATGATATACATGAAGTGGGCTGTGTTTCAGGGTGGGGTGGGTGTGTGAAGACAGAGGTGGTGATGTACATGAAGTGGGCTGTGTTCAGGGTGGATGTGTGTGTGTGTGTGAAGACAGAGGTGATGACATACATGAAGTGGGCTGGTGTTCAGGGTGGATGTGTGTGTGTGTGAAAACAGAGGAGGTGATATACATGAAGAGGGGCTGTGTTCAGGTTAGATGTGTGTGTGTTTCAGGGTGGATGTGTGTGTGAAAACAGAGGTGATGATATACATGAAGTGGGGTGTGTTCAGGGTGGATGTGTGTGTGAAGACAGAGGTGATGATATACATGAAGAGGGCTGTGTTCAGGGTAGATGTGTGTGTGTTCAGGGTGGATGAGTGTGTGTGAAAACAGAGGTGATGATATACATGAAGTGGGGTGTGTTCAGGGTGGATGTGTGTGTGAAGACAGAGGTGATGATATACATGAAGAGGGCTGTGGTCAGGGTGGCTGTGTGTGTGTTCAGGGTGGATGTGGCCCAGATGCCCTGTTCAACCTGACGCTGCAGTACGGTCACAAGTACTACGACCTGGACGACATCCTCCCTGCCCTGGATCCACCGCCACCTCAGCAACCTCCACATCCACAACCTGCTGCAGGTTTGAGCTTGAACCCCTCCAACCCCCTCCCCTTCCCTCACACACACACACAAAAACACACACACGTACACATGCAACACACACACTTAAAGTAGTTTACCGTTATGCCGGTAGGTTAGAATGGGGGTGAAAGTGATGGTCACTTATTGGTATCTCATTTAATTAATAGACTATGCATGCGAAGATTAGCATACTACACTACCTCCACACTCCATACACTTTTAATAACATTTTCAAAACAACTCATATTTATGCCACACACACACACACACACACACACACACACACACACACACACACCACACCGGCACCTTTTACTTTTTTTTTGTTTTGTTTTTTTTGTCTTTGTTTGCCTGTTCGTTTGTCTCTTGTTTTGGTCTAAGATCGCTGTAAAGTGGATAGACATTAAATTAAAGAACGAATGAACACACACACATACACCTCTTTTTTTCCCATGTTCCCCGCCCCCCCCCCCCCCCCCCCCCCCCCCCCATCACTTTTTTTTTCAGCCCCTCCCTGTCCCACCAGCTGCTCATCCAGAACCTGTTTTGGTTGGAGTTTGCCACCCCTCCCTTTTTCCCCCTTCTTTTTATTTGTCCTCCCCAACCCCCAACCGACCTCCACACAACAACCTGCTACAGGTCAGAACTTACACACACACACACACACACTTTTTTTTTTGTTTGTTTGTTTTTTGTTATATCAGGACAGTCGGTGAACGTAGTGGTGTTCATTGTTGTGGTCCTGACGTTAATGTGAAAGAGGGACTATATCAGGGCAGTTGGTGAACATTGTGTTGACCATTGTTGTGGTCTTGGCTCTCTTGTGGAAGGCTAAACCATTTCAGACCAGGCAGCGAACACTGTGCTGATCATGGTCGTGGTCTTGACGTTTGTATGAAAGAGGGACAACTTCAGGACGTCGGTGAACATTGTGTTGATCATGAGGTTTTTATGTGAAGACGTAGACTTTATTTAGACACACACCACTTTTGGTCCAGTCTCATTTTGCATCTTTATTCCCACTCACAGTGTCATATCTGGTCCCAGATCAGGTAGAATCAAAGATGTATGAAATAGTCGCTGGTATGATGATTACATGCACACACAGGTGTATACAGACCCACATAAGTGCACGCACGCATGCATGCAATGCACTTTTGCACACGCAGGTGCATACAGACCCTTGCAGGTGCATGCACACATGCATGCAATGTGCTCATGTGCAAAATACATATTCGTGCGTGGACACACACACACACACACACACACACACACACACAGACACACAATCTCCCAGAAGAATTGTAATAACGGTGACAGGGAGCCTTGACACCAGGCAAACACAGATCCTGATCAGCTCCATTCTCAAGGACGCTCACAACATTCATGAAGATCTGCATCTGTTGTCAACATAGAAGAGAGGGAGACATTCACACAACGATGATTAAGGTTTCACAGCTCAAATTTTTTTTTTTTTTTTTTTTTTTTACAGTTTAAAATCCACTTCATCATCCACACAAACCCAGATGAATGGCGTAACAGATCAGAAAGAAATTGTATCTTGTCATCAGTGCGCCGCCATGTTCTCCCCCCCTCCCCCCAAACTCCCCCCCCCCCCCCCCCCCCCCCTTGCACCCCCCTTGCACAAACAGCTCATGCGTTCGGACACAGCACAATGCTGTTTGGGGTGACATGTGAACGTTACACAGGATGTTGATGTGTGGGATGGGAATGCTGGCAGGTGTGAAAGAGAACAAATGATTGTGCAAAATGTGACAGGAGGAAAGATGATGATGTATGCATCTCATTTAGGACTGGTACGGGGGGCGGAATAGCTCAGTTGGTAGAGCATCGGACTCGTGATCCTGGGGTTGCAGGGTTCAAATTTCGGTACAGGGGGATTTTTCTGTCGGAGTTAACATTGGTTCTGACTCCATTTCCCATACAGTCCTTCAAATGAGACTATAAACCCGAGGTTCCATGTGTGAATGCACACGTAACATCTTGCACACACCTAAAATCCCATCACCAACTTTCGGAGGAGAAGGCCTGTTTTGCCATTAATATGGATGACATGTTACACATAGCATGCACCTTCCCTGAAGATGGAGTATGGCTGCCTTAATGGCGGGATGAAAAACGGCCCTACACACAAAACTCCACTGCCTGTCTATACAGGCAGTGTCCGCAGGAGTGTCAGCCTGCGTACGCAGAAAGAAAGAAAGAAAAGGACTAGTATGATGCCCATGGTTGTTGTCATATTAAGGGGGGGACACTCTGTTTCAGGGCCAGCCAGTGACCAGTACGAGGTGCGTAGTAAGGTGGAGGCAGCGCTGAATGGACACCGATCCAAGTGAGTCCTCTGTCGTTGGCTGTTTGACACTGTGTATTGCACAATCATTGGCTGTTTGACACCGTGTATTGCACAATCATTGGCTGTTTGACTCTGTGTATTGCACAGTCGTTGGCTGTTTGACTGTGTATTGCACAGTCGTTGGCTGTTTGACACTGTATTGCACAGTCGTTGGCTGTTTGACTCTGTGTATTGCACAGTCGTTGGCTTTTTGACACTGTATTGCATGATCATGGCTGTTTGACACCGTGTATTGCACAATCATTGGCTGTTTGACACAGTGTATTGCACAATCATTGGCTGTTTGACACCGTGTATTGCACAATCATTGGCTGTTTGACACCATGTATTGCACAGTCGTTGGCTGTTTGATACTGTGTATTGCACAGTCGTTGGCTGTTTGACACTGTGTATTGCACAGTCGTTGGCTGTTTGACACTGTGTATTGCACAGTCGTTGGCTGTTTGACTCTGTGTTTTGCACAGTCGTTGGCTGTTTGACTCTGTATTGCACAATCATTGGCTGTTTGACACCATGTATTGCACAATCATTGGCTGTTTGACACCATGTATTGCGCAATCATTGGCTGTTTGACACTGTGTATTGCGCAATCATTGGCTGTCTGACACCGTGTGTTGCACAATCATTGGCTGTTTGACACCGTGTATTGCACAATCATTGGCTGTTTGACACCGTGTATTGCACAATCATTGGCTGTTTGACACCGTGTATTGCACAATCATTGGCTCTTTGACCCCCTGTATTGCACAATCATTGGCTGTTTGACACCATGTATTGCACAATCATTGGCTGTTTGACACTGTGTATTGCACAATCATTGGCTGTTTGACACTGTGTATTGCACAATCATTGGCTGTTTGACACTGTGTATTGCACAATCATTGACTGACATCGTGTATTGCACAGGCTGCCACTGTCCCAGTCTTGTGCCCTTCGAATACAGGCCACTCCTTTTACACCCATCCTTATCTTCTAAAGGGTGAAGAAGCTCCGTGGTGCATTCCATGTCATGAACCACCACTCACAGTGAAACATATCTTTTAGAGTGTCGGGACTTGCATGATGTGAGACATAAAACACTTTACAGCAGACTCCATGAAAACCTTGTTCAGGGATGACACCACCCCCACCTGAAGCGATCTTTGAATTTTGGAAAGAGATTAACATTTTATATCTAATGTAAGATTCTAACGAAAGAATTAACAAAATTCTCAGTGGTTTTTTTTTTAGGTGTGTTTTAAAGGGTTGTGTGAATGAGTTGGGTGGGGGGTTTTTTTTATTTCTTTTTTTTTTTTTCCCTTAAGTAATCACTTGTGACATTGACGAACAAAGCGCAGGACAAGAAACAATGCATTTCGAATACATCGTGTCTTGTCCTGTGCTTTCTTTTTCAATGTCCTTGGCGGTAACTAACCCCCTCTCTTTCTAAATTTTGCTTCATTCTCCGCCATCAGTCACTCCATTTTGAGACTTGTGAGTAGAGTTCAACAGGGGTGACAACCCTGATATGGCTCTTTGTGGTCGGCTGGGCTATAAACAACATTGCCTTACCTTACCCTGACCTGCCCTCGGTTGACCTGGCTTACCGGTTATCTCATGGAATCTGACCTTAACCAATCATGGTCAGACAAAACTAGTGCGTCAGCCTGTGAAATGGGATCTGACCCCAACACATGTAGAGGTCAGACAGAAAAGGTGTGTCAGTCCATTGGATGGGATCTGTCCCATTGCGTTTTTATGGTCAGGGATAGGGAGAAGTATAGAATCATTCTGTAGTTCTGATGAAGAAGTTCAGCTGTTTATAATTATTACACTTGTTGCTGTTGGTGGGGGGGGGGGGGGGGGGTCAGCAGGGATGAAGTAGTGTGGCACTGGACGTGTGTGACAGATGAAGAAATTCAACAGTTTGTAACGATTATACTTTTCACTGTTTGGGGGGGTGGGGGGATGAAGTAATATGACACTATACATTTGGACAGATGAAGAAATTTAACAGTTTGTATCAATTATACTTTTCACTGTTTGGGTGGGGGTGGAAGGGGGGGGGGGGTGTTAGCGGTGATGAAGTAGTAGTGTCACTGTACATTGTGACAGATGAAGGAGGTTCAACAGTTTGTAATGATCATACTTTCACTGTGGGGGTTAGCGGGAATGAAGTAGCGGTGACACTGGACATTGTGACCGTGATGCGTTATGTCATGTCAGGCTTGTGCCAACAGGTTCATGTCGGGGCGGGAGGTGAAGAAGAAGCACACGCTGTGGGGGTCTGATCCTGCGCGTCCCGCCCAACGCCCCGTCCGTGGTGGTGCCCCTGTCCGGACCCATCAACAGCCACGTCCTCAGCAACCCCCACATCAAGGGCCGCAAGACCAAGCACGTCCTGCCCACACAGTGGTCAGTTACGGGGTGGGGTGGGGTGAGAGGGAAGAGTGGAGTTGGTGGGTGGGGGGGGGGGCGTGTTTTATGCAGTTCTTTCCCTTGGGTTTCAATCACCAGTGATTTAAGTTTTTTTTTTTTCTTTTTGTTTTAATCACATCAGAAAATTTTTTTTTCTTTTTGCTGTCCCGTCTTGCGTGCCACCTCAGTGGCAGTGCACCCATGCCGCTCATTCTGACACCCTGTCCACAGCCACAGCAAGTCAGGCCCAATTGTAGATCCTGCACCAGCAATCCACAGGGAGCAGTCAGTGTCAAGAGGCAACCCACTGGAGGAGGACACTGCACTGCTGCTGAGTCACTTTGGTGGTGTTCAGTGGCGCCTGTTCTGATCCAACATACGCAGGACACCACCTACTAAGCCCCCAACTGACGAATATAAGTGCTTAGTTGCGGAGCGGGCATGAGTGAGCTCTCCCGCCGGAGGGGGCCACCACATCCGTCCAACGACAGCCCCCCCATGGACTCGACCCTGACAGAATCAGACCAAGGGCCACGGACATGGAGAGGACATCGAAAACTGAGGTCACCATGAGAGCTGGGCATGCAGGGACAAAGAGTTTGAGACTTTTTTTTTTTTGCATACTGATCGATGAGGATGATGAAGATGATGATGCTACGGATTTCCATTCTGGTCTGAGGCTGCATGACAGGGCTGTACTCTAAGCTTCCTTTCATAATATACCCAGCATCAACCAGGCCCCAGAGATACAGACACCTGCAATGTTGGTCAGGAAATTTTTAGCGACACACTCAGAGACGCATCCATTAATTGGATGAAACTCACCTGTGTGGTCCCAGTCTTCCCAAATGAGCCTGTTGTAAACTCAGCTCTGGGTAGGAGCCGGGTGGGACAGAAAAATCCCACTTGACTTTGAGGGAATCGAAAACCACGACCTCCAAGCCAGGAGTCCGTCACGCTAACCACTTAGCCACAGCAGCTGGTCACATCTGAAAACATGTTATTAGTCATTCATATAATATTTACGTTAAAAAAAAAAAAAAAAAAAGACAGAGAGAGAGTAACAGTGTCTGTACTACAACATTTTTTTTTCTTGCAGGAATGCAAATTTTTAAAAAAATGAATTATTTTTATTTATAGCATCAAACCGACAGCTTTTTGTTTTGTGTGTGTGTGTTTTAATCCTGATTAGAATGTTGAAGTTGTGATAGACTTTGTAAAGTGACCCTGACGGTTTATAAAAAACAATCTGTTTGAAAAAGAGCTTGTGGGAAGAAACAGAGCATGATAGAACAGCTTGAAAAACAGAACATGAAAACTTGTTCATCAGAGATGTGATCTTTGAATTTCATAAATAGATTAACATTTTTTTTTCATCTGACCTAAGATTTGGGGGGGGGGAGAGATTTTAAACAAAAATTTTTTATGTGTTTTTAGAAGCTGTTGTTTAAAAGAGTTGTGTAAATGAGGGTGGTTTTTGTTGTTGTTTTTTTTGTTGTTGTGTTGTTGTTGTTTTTATTATATTGACTTTTCTTTCAAGATGTTGACAGCCCTGATTGGCCTTTGCAATCGGCTTTCTTTTCTTAGCTTTTCAACAGTAGATTGGTGGGCAGCCCTGATATTTTTTTTTTTTTTTTTTAATGACTTGTGAGTTGGGCTTGATTTCAAGATGGTGACAGCCCTGATGTGGCCCTTTGCGATTGGCTAGGCTCTAAGGGACATTACTTACTTACTTCAGCAGTAGAGGGTGCACAGCCTGATGCTGTTCACGCAGGATGTGACCTGTGTGCAGTCAGTCTCCGGTGCCGCTGAAGTACCTGTCTCGCTGCAGCCTGGACCCCACCATGTCCATCATGTCCCGTAACTCCGTCACCGCTAAGGTCTGCGCTGAGGCCAACAACAATGTGAGTGGGCACGTGTCTGTGTTGTGTTTGCGTGTATGTGTGTTTGTTGGTATGTATGTGTGTGTGTGTGTGCTGTCACTGTAAAGTCAACACTAATATCGACAACAGTGCAAGTGTGAATGAGTGCAGGCTTGTTTAACCTTATAATTTTGATGTAATTTTTACAGAAAAAAATAGAAAGTTTTTTTTGGGGGGGGGGGGGGGAGCGTTGCTGGGGTTTTTTTTGTTTTGGTTTTGGTTTTTTTGTATGTGTGTGTGGGTTTTGTTTGTTGTTTTAACTACTAACTTTCAGTACTAATTCTTGAACCGTCAGAACCATCTTGCAAAGCTTGTGACATGACCAAGTGCATGTGTGTCTGTATCTGTGTGTAAATCTGTGAGGGCACACACATGCACTGAGTATCCTCCGTGGTGAAGTTTACCACAGCATTCAGCGAGGAATCTTGAGGGTGATGCTGGACCTGTCTGTCTGTGGCTGGCCTGCCTGTTTGTTCCCTGTGCACGCTGTGGCTCAGAGGACATCCATGACTTGTGACAGTGTGGGGGTTGTGGGCTGTACATGTTTCCCGAACAGCAGGCTTAAAATCAACACGCTAGATGAAAAGGGTGATCTGAATTGAAATCAACACGCTAGATGAAAGGGTGATCTGAATTTAAATCAACACTCTAGATGAAAAGGTGATCTGAATTTAGTCCTGGATTCCCTGGAATCGTGACAGCAGTGTCCCTGGGACCCTCAACAAATCAGCCAATCAGGAGCTCTGATACTATGGAGCATAGCGTTAATTGTGTAAATGAAGCTTTTTCTTCTTCTTTAGACCGTGGTCTGTGGCTGTGAGTGTGACAGCCGTTCGGAAGTCTAGATACTATAAACTTGATATTGATCAGTATGATGAACGATGTATTGTTTATAACTTACAGAACCTGACCAGTTGCTGTAACAGTACTCCACATTTCCAACCAATCAGAAGACCTGTTACTGTAGAGCAGGCCATGATAAACTGCATGAATGATGGAGTGTGCACAGGATTCACACACTCCTTGAAACTCCTTGAATTCTGACAGGGAATTTCAAGACCTTGAAAACCTTTGAAAATCAATAAAATGTGGTTCTGTTCAACAAACCTCCTTGAAAACCTTTGAAAATCAAGCCATCAGCTCCAAACATCTTTAATGTGGCAAAAAGAGATGGCAGTTTGATTTTTCTGCATTCAGGTTGATGTAAAACTTCATCAATTTTGAAGTTACAAATTATCTCCCTTGGTTAAATAGACCATCCAGGATCGCAACGATGTTTGTAAAAATTTGTTTTTGAATGATTTTTTTCATCAACCTGAACGCAGAAAAATCAAACTGCCATTTTGTTTTTCAATGTTTACGCAAGTGGTATAGCCTTAAGGGAGAGGTGGCACGAAAATTTAACCATTTTCTTTAAAAAAAAATCCCAAAAAAATCATGTTTTATATGTTTTTGTGCTCAAGGAAGCCTGTTGAAACTATCTGTGGTGTTCATTTTGTCTATTTGACATTTTGCTTAGTGAGAAATGACTTTAGTTGAAGGAGGTGTGTGTGAAAATTGCTTAACTTGTTTATTTTCAAACCCTGTTTTCTCAAAATCATTTTTCTTGACAACGGTTGATGTGCAAGGAGTACAACATCTCTGGATCCAGACTAGCTAGCTTGGTATTTTTTTTTTTTTTCTTTTGATCAGAAATGATTTCTGCATGCCATTACATTTTATTTATTTTATAAGTCAAAACAGCACGTATCATTTGCTATTTTCTATTGGAAAAATGTGAAAGCAATGAAACGCGAAGTCTGATGGCCATCATATGGGAGAAAAATTGAAAAAAAAAAAGCAGGTTAGATATATAAAAATCCTTTTGTAACTGCATTACTATAGCTCAGCAAAACAAGAAGAGCCATGTTTCAAGTGCCTAACACGTCAGCTATGATACAAATATAGTTCTTGTCATGAACCCTTTTTTTTTTATTATTATTATTATTCATCATTTTGCCCTCATTCATGGTCCCCAAATCACACAAGAGCTTTGAAATCACCCAGATATGTTTTTTTTTTCCATGTTTTTTTTTTTTTGTTTTTTTTTTTTGTTTTTTTTTTTTTTTTTTTTTTTTACATAAACAGTAGGGAAAAAAAATGAAGTTTTAAAAGAACAATGGGTTTAATTTTTGTGCCACCTCTTGCTGTGAAATAAAGTAAACATTCCTTGAAAACTCCTTGAATTTTGTGCATGTCTTACAGAACCTGACCAGTGGCTGTGACTACTCAGCCGATGGACCTGGTACTATGGAGCCTGTTACAATAAAGTAAATGATGCATCTTTATCATATGTCTTACAGAATCTGATCAATGGCTGTAACAGTGCTCAACAAACCCAACAGATAGGCCTGAAACTATGGAGCTTGTTATAAGAAAGTAAACGAGTGATGTACCTTTGTCATATGTTTCACAGAACCTCACCAACGGCTGTAACAGTCAGTGCTACAACCAGTACAACGGCGTTCACCCAGGGCCACGCGCTAAAGGTCAGCCCAGGGCAGGGTCATCGTCGGGTCATCCCGGCACAGCTCACAATGGTCACCTCAACACATCCGACTCCGAGTCCAGCGAAGAAGAAGACGACCCCGTTCCATCACGCGGCGGTCGGAAGAAGTCGGCGTTGAAGTCGCAGCATGCCGTGCAACCGAAAAGCGCCATGGAAACAACGGTGTGCAAGATGGAGCCCCAGACCTCCCCGGCCCAGAGGGCGCTGCCCAGCCCGCCCTGCCCCAGCCCCAAGCCGTCCTCCCTGGACTGCCTGGTGAAGACCCCGCCCACTTCTTCTGGCCTCAACCACCCCTTCAGACCGAGATTGAAAAGCAGATGGAGAAGCGGCAGCTGAAGCACTTTGAGGCGCGCATGGCATACCTGAAGAAGGAGTACGCAGGCGAGCTTGCTGCCCTGAAAGTAGCTCAGGAACAAGCCAAGACCAACCCAGCCTCACTGGAGAAATCTCCCGCAGGCAAATCCGCGGTCTGCACCGTCGACAGCAAACAGCGCCGAAACGACCCGGAGAGCAAACAGCGGCGCAGTGACCTCGGTCTGGATGGCAAAAAGCGGCAAGGGTGACCTGGGCACAGACGGCAGCAAGCATCGTCGCGGGGTCAAACGCAAAGCGGCCTCGGAAGAGGATGACCTCTCCCCCGGCGACTGCGTGCGTCGGAGCCAGCGGAGCCGCATGAACGCGGAGCGGTACCAGCACCTGCTGGACTCCTCCCCCGCCACCTGCCCAAGCCGGAGCCCGGGGAGGGGGTGGTGCAGCGGTGGAGGTGGAAGAGTGTGGTGGACCAGCTGCGCTTCGGGGAGAAGTTCCAGATCAGGGCCTGGCGCCAGACGCCCGGAGGTCAGGTGCACTTCCTCCTGGACTGGGACGACGAGAACTGAACGTGCACTGCTGGTTGTCAGGCCGTGATGGGTAGTTTTTCGTTGGTGTGTATACTGTGTTGGGGATGGGGGGGGGAGAGTGATGAGTTGATGCGGTGAGGCTCGTAGTACTCATCTGCAATGTTAGGCCTGGCCATGAGGTTTGAGTGAGCACAGTTTGAAGTATTAATAAAGCCTAAATTTATAAGGATGCAAAAACTATGCATAAATGCAGTTTTATATTCGGGGGGGGGGGGGGGGGGCTGTTGGTTGGAGGGTGTTGAGTTCGTGTGTTGTACTCATCTGCGTTTTAGTCCTGGCCTTGAGGTCTTGGCTGTGTGCCATCGAGAGCACAAGTTGAAGTATTGGAACATAAATTTCCAAGGATGCAAAAACTATGCATAAACGTACTTCTATATTCATTTTTAAGAGGGATGGAAAATGCACTTCTATATTGGGGGGGGGGGGGGGGGGGGTTGCTTTGCATCGATGGAGACCCACACGGAAATGGTAAAGAGAGATCACTTCATTGCTCAGTGCATTCCCTTTGATGTTTGTTTTTTTTTTTTTTTTTTATAAAGATGGTTTTTTTTTGAGGGAGGGGGGGGGGGGTTAAGCTTCCTTTTGATTGGCCGGCTTGGACCGATCTGGTTGTGTTAGATGTCGTGACCTGCATAACTACCATGCTATTTAAAATGATGAGAGAGTTGTCCCTCCTGGCTAACCTAACTACTGTGAGTCACACACACACGCACGCGCACACACACACACGCGCACGCACGCATGCACAAAATCAGCTCACGGAATGTAACAAGGATGTAAATGTGGATTTTGTAACTCAAGCTCTTAAGAAAAGCCGTCGCTTGCAAGTCTGAATAGTTAGGTGCAGTTGCTGATGACTCATATGGAGATGTAGCTGTGTAACTCGAATACTGCACAGGGTGCAGGGTCAGTATTCTCGGGGGGACTCCATGATGAAGACACTGTACATCACACTGCGCAGGGTGTGGGGTCAGTATCCACAGGGGGGACTCCATAATGAAATTGATGTGCACACACTGCGCAGGGTGTGGGTCAGTATCCACAGGGGGACTCCATAGTGAAGATGGTGTGCATCACATTGCGCAGGGTATAGGGTCAGTATCCACAGGGGGACTCCATAATGAAGTTGATGTGCATCACACTGCGCAGGGTATAGGGTCAGTATCCACAGGGGGCTCCATAGTGAAGATGGTGTGCGTCACACTGCGCAGGGTATACGGTCAGTATCCACAGGGGGCTCCATAGTGAAGATGGTGTGCGTCACACTGGGAAGTGTGCAGGGTCAGAGGACCCCATAGTGAAGACACTACATCACACTGCGCAGGGCGTAGGTAGGGTCACTATTCACAGGGGGACTCCATGGTGTAAACTGGATCATCAATCTGGCAACATTCTAGGTGCCAAAGAGCAAAAAGGAACAATACACGCTGTACAAACTGGTATAGTACAGGCATGACACTGATTGGTCTACAGTCAAACCTCTGTTATAAGACCTTGAAAATGTCCAGATAATTCAGCCGTAAATTGGAGGGGTCTTGTGATGGAGGGAGGCACCAACAGCTGTAGAACCAAACACTTTCTCACTGATGAATTCTCCAAGCACAACAGTTTTAAGAACACTGAATGCATACTGAAAACATGTATAATTTGGGTCTTGCCAGCTTCACAACTTCGTGCCATCAATATTGCAGTTTCACCTCCACGACTTCTTTTCATTGCCTCCACTCTCGCTTCTAAGTTCTGTGGCTTTCTCTTTCACGTTTTGCCTAGGATCGCCACCATCTTTCCTTGAACAAGGAAGTGACTCTTGATTGAGGCAGATCTGCAGTTGTTTCCCTTGACTCATGGTCGTACATGAATGCTGCGATGGTCGTAAATTTCAACAAAACGGAGGTCGCAAGTCGCGTTTTAGAGTAAGTCGCCTAAGAGGGTTGGGTCGTTTTAATAGTAAAATGCATTCGTGCAAAATAACAAATCGGTCTTAAATGAGAGGAGGTATGTTAACAGAGGGTCCTGTAATAGCGATTTGACTGTACTACCACGATCTAGGAAAGGATGGACAGAACGAAGTTGTTGCCGACTCCTGTGCAGCTGAAGCAAAGTCGTTGTTAAGGCTGTTGACCCTTGACCTTCTCCGTGGCAGCAAAGACCGCATTGCAACTGTACTGTCTCTTAGATTTGTGAATGATGTTGATGCAGGTTATCGTTGTCTTGCCTGTGAAAAGGGAATGATAATGCAGTTTATCATCACTGTATCTACGGTTGACAATCCCTCTCACTGTCTCTCTCTCTCTCTCTCTCTCTCTCTCTCTCTCTCTCTCTCTCTCATTTCCTTGTTCTCTCTCTTTATCTATGTCTCTTCCTTGTGTATACTCATTCTCTTTCTGTCTGTTTCTCATTTCCTTGTTTTCTCTCTCTCTCTCTCTCTCTCTCTCTCTGAATTAACTGGTATACTTTCTGTAGACAAACACTGACTGTTAGACTTACAACAGATACGACACTCATTGGTAGGCTGACTACAGACACTACCCTACATGCTGACTAAAGACACTAAGGTAAACGCTACACTGCAGGTTGTTAGAACGGAGATTGGCTTTGTTTCCATCTCTGCACTTGCTTACCTATACTTCACAAAGGGAGCTTCTGATCACAGAGCTTTGTGTGTCTATTTTAAAAAAAAAAAAAAAAAAAACAGTGTTACTACTTTCTTCAGAACATAAACAGGGGAGGGAAGCAGTAGCTTTCAAAAGTGACTCAGTTTTTGCACATCACTAAGTTGTGCTGTCAGCCTCGCAAACGGTCTTAGTGGCTGGCTGAGCTATGAATCGCACAAAGTCAGAAGGAGGCTACCTTGATTGCACAGACAGAACCGTAACGGCAAAACAGAGATCAGAGACGTCCAATCACACTCCGTCAGGCCACGCGGTAGGAAGATGAAAGTTCTGAGATGTCCGGCTGCTGACCTTGTCAAACCGCTCCCCATTTCACTCTGAATTTGCAGATTTCAGTGAAATGTGAAAATAAGAGTAGCTGGGGGGAGGGGGAGTTTTTGAAGAAAGCATGTTTGAGTAAGGCGACTGTTTTCTTCATTTAGGGAGAGGAGGTGGAAGAGACTATCGTCCTGGGATAGGGAAACGAAAAGAACCTAACTAAACGCAAATGAGGAACTGGACAGTAGGAAAAGGGGGGGACAACTCTTTCCAACTCTTGCTTCCCCTTCCTGCGATTTAGGAAGAAAGAGGTGGGTGACCCAGTCGTCATGGGGCTTGGAAACAAAAAAAAACTAATAATAAAAAATTCAAATAAAGCAAAATCAATCAACCGATGAAATGAATAGTGACATAAAACAATCAAAACCGAAAGGAAGAACCCTAGCCTACCTAACACCTACTGAACAGAGGAGGGGGGGAGAAAATGAAATCCAGAATATCTACGGAGAGAGAAAACAGCAGTGGAATCTGCCGAGCTCTGGTGTCACATGATGTCCCCTGTCAGTTTCTTTGCCGGAGTGGGTAGTCTGTCATTCTGTGATGTGGGTTGAAGGTAAAACAGTGTGGGGCTATGACGTCATACATGTTGGGCAGGTAGAAAAGGTAGACAAAAGCTGAGCAGACAAGTGGTGCTAGGTGTGGGGTGGACGGAACGGTGGAGGATACTGTTACACCGCACCAGGCTTGCATTGGTGTCGGGCCATTTGGAAAGAAAGTTTCAGCATTTTTCCAGGGAGAGGGGGAGCATGCCTGTCAGATGTCCATAGAGCTGCAGTGATTTTTGCTTTTCTGTAGTGGGAGCCTTGGTCAGATGATAACCTTAAATGACCAAAGGTCAGGGTCGTCCAGTTTACATGTATCCTGGGTCAGGTCAGAGCCATCCAATCATAATTATTGTCAGTCAGCACAGAAGGGGATAACCAGAGGTCCCAGCCATCCAATCATAATCATTGTCGGTAAGCACAAAATGGGATAACTAGAGGTCCCAGCCATCCAGTCATAATTATTGCAAACCTGTTTACCTATATGATTTTGCCGAATTTTGTACTCATGTTTGGCGAAAATACGACGAATCAGAATGAAACTCGTTGAAAAAAAATTCTGGAGACAAAAGATCTTAAGCGGTAATTCATCTTGCGAAAAAAATAACTGCGGCAGAAGCGTTGACCAAAGAGTGACAACTCCTGCTGACTTCTGTGCGAAATCGCATTTTGCAGTGTCCGTTCCTTCGACAACATGCCCTGTAATGTTGAAAAACCAGTGCATGAGCGTGTACAAAAGTATGCTGTCAAATCAGGTTTGAAATGATTTGTATCGGAAAGAACCTGTCTGACCATAGTCAGTGCAAGGTCAGGTGGTCACTGCTGGCAAGAAGCTTCTGCAGGTGAAAACAAAATGAAGGACCCTCCCTTCTCCCTCCTGCTTTTACAGAAAAATGGAATGTTGTACACACTCTTTGTAGAAGACATGTACATTTTCGTTGAAAAGTACACCCAAAGCAGATTTAGGGTAAACAGGTCTGTTATTGTCAGACATCACAGAATGGGGCAACCAGAGGTCGGAACCAGCCAATCAAAAGTATTATCAAACCGGACGTTGAGACTGCCAAAGGTCAGTGTGGCCATGATCAATTCAAAATCAGGCATAAGCTTGAGAGTTTTTCCATATACTACTTGACACTTTGAGAAGGGGAAAAAGGTTTTAAGCAGTCATTTGGAAACAGATTACATCCTATCATATGGGGTCAAGATGAAGACTATACCAGCACGAGAGGTGCCTTCACACTTTGAGAAGAAGGAAAAATGGTCTTAAGCTGTCATTTGGAAACAGATTAGATCCAATCATCTGGGGTCAAGATGAAGATTATACCAGAATGGGAGGTGCCCTTTCCACCCCCCCGAGTCCAGATCGTCATTCCACGTTCAGAAAGAGGCTCAGCAGTGGCCATAGTAACCAGGAGTAAAGATGACAGTTGATTTCGGCTCTTCCATGTGTGTTGTATTGTTACCACCTTGTCTTACAATCTCTCAGGTGATGATGACCATGCCAATGTGTAGTGTGACTGTCAGGGGTATGGTGGACAGACCATCAGTCATGAACAACAACGTTATGACTCACATGGGTGTAAATGCTCCTCTGTGTCTTTTTTTTTTTTTTTTTTTTTTATGTCTCAGGCAGCAGACTTTTTTTTTTTTTCTTTTTTTTTTTTTTTTTTTTTTTAAAATCTCCATCCAGATCCATCCATACAGGGGAAGATCCATCCAGATATCAGCACAGCTCCCACCCCCCCACCCTCCATCCATCCCTCCCCCCAACTTCACGTGAAGGTGGGGGACATGGGTCTCTACAGGCAGCCCCCTGGCAAGTGTGTTAAGGGAGATGACGATGACCACAGCACATCAGCAAAGTGTGTTTAGGGAGATGACGATGACCGCAGCACATCAGCAAAGTGTGTTTGGGGAGAGATTACGATGACCCGCAGCACATCAGCAAAGTGTGTTTAGGGAGATGACGATGACCGCAGCACATCAGCAAAGTGTGTGTTTGGGGAATATGATGACCACAGCACATCAGCAGAGTGTGTTTTGGGGACTAAGTATGATGACCGCAGCACATCAGCAGAGTGTGTTTGGGGAGATTACGATGACCACAGCACATCAGCAAAGTGTGTTTGGGGACTAAGATGACCGCAGCACATCAGCAGAGTGTGTTTGGGGAGATAACGACCACAGCACATCAGCAAAGTGTTGTTTTGTAAACCAGGGACCACTTTGAGCAGTGTGAGTTGTGTGCATGCCAGCTTAAACTGTCAACTAAGTGTCCTGTTGTAACCAGATGTATTTAAAACTGAGCAGCTTGTGAGGAGAGAGTGTGTGTGTGTATATATACACAGATGTATGCCATTGAGTCAAAGTTTTGTAAAGTTTTTAGAGTGGAAACAATTTAGGGTATTGCATGCAACCTCTGGCAATTAAACAAGTGTCTTGTAAACCAAGCATGATGTATTTTAACGTGGAACAGTCTAGAGGGTGGCCTTATATGCTTGCGGTGTCTTGTGAAAGATGGTGTGCGTGTGATTTGGGGGAGGGGTCTTATTTATGTGTTTTTTTTTTTTCTTTGTGTGTGTTTTGCAGACCTGTCTACCCTACGATTTTTTAGCATATTTTACACACACACACAAAAAAAAAAAAAAAAATTGCAAAATACGATAATATGCCATGTATGACAAAAATTGACAACGTTGGCTAAAAAAAAAACAAACACAAAAGTTCTATTTATCTGTTTGAAGACCGGAGTTATTGTCCCTAGTTCCAGTTGACATGTACTCATGTACACCTAGGTCGGCCGTCTTTCATAGTGAGCGACTGACACAGATATTCACTAAGAGAATGCCGCCACCAGCGAAATTTCACGTTCATGAGAGTGATGAAGAGCCAGATGTTGTAAAGAAGGTTGCCGAAACAAGGGAGCAAACTTTCCTGAATACATTCCACACAAACTTGGAAGTGTTAAAGTCCCAAGCTCAAAAAAGGTCCAACTTTCATGCGGTACACTTTGTGGGAAACGGGTTTTAGTTGTGCTCATGGAGGGTGCAACGACTACATAAAGCCTGTTTCGTCAAAATGGCATGAAAAAAAAACTACCCGAAATGGTGAAAGGAACACCTTCAATTGTACAAGCATTGAAAAAGGCCGAGGCGAAGTCTAGTGGGGGGACCTGGAGTAGCAGCTGACAAACGCCGAGATGATGATCATGATGTGTAGGCTGGTGGCTGACGCGAATCTGTCCCTGTCAACGACCGATCGATCGCATCGTTCCCTATTCAGGAAGATGTTTCCTGACACTGGTGAGAGCAAAATTGCTCAAGGTGTGTCTGTCACTTTAACTACTTCTGTTAATTAGCTCCACTTCCCCCGCCCATACCCCCCCCCCCCCCCCAAAACACGAGGGATGGGGGTGGAGTGGCAGTACAAAGAGAAGAAGATGCAAATCAAAACTATGAAGGGTATACGTGTGTGTGACTGTCTGTAATATAGGGTTTTTTTTGGGGTTTTTTTTTTTAATGAGATGGTCAACAACATATGTGCAGTGTGTGTGTAGTGCAATTGTGTTAGTTGGTTTGAGTGTGAGTACAGCGCTGTGAGTTTGCTGCAGGAATTGCACTATATAAGATCCATATTAAAGTTCAAGGTAAGAAAACTTCTCTCTTTTTTTTGTCATAGAATACTAAAATTTACTCCATGGAATACTGATGGTTCAGTTTTGAGGTAGACGGGTCAGGTTTGGGTGTTTTTTTGGTTTGTTTTTTTCATGTTCATTTTTGTTTTTCTTCTGTGCCACCTCAGTGACACTGTATCCACACCGCTCATTCCAGCCTGTTTACAGCCACAGCACAGCCAGACCCGACACCGCCCCAGCATCAGTCAGTGCCAAGTCGTCAAGAGGCAACCCACGGGAGGAGACACTGCACTGCTGCCGAGTCACTTTGGTGGTGTTCAATGCTACCTGTTCTGATCCAACATACGCAGGACACCACATACTAAGGCCCCTACTTCTGTCAATAATTGCTTAGTGTGCTGGTGTGAGCGAGCTCTCCCTCTGGAGGGTGCCACTACGTGTTTTAACAGGCAACAACTTGTTAGGAACATATAACATATTTGTAGAAAATTCAAATTTTGGATGAAAAATTAAAGTAGGGAAAGTTACAAATGACTATGAGCTAATGGTAGAGAACTGAGTGCAGTCAGGAAGAAAAGAAAGGTCAAAGTTCATCCTCAGGCTGGGTCGATCATATTCTGTGAGCTAATGATCCTGGACAGAATGTTTGATTTGCATGTGAGCTAGCTAATGTTCTTTTAAAAAGACTTTGGCTGTGTGTGTGTGTGAATGTTGTTTGTTTTAACGCTTTGAGCAGATGGAATGTTTTGATTATCTGTGAGCAAATGTTCTTTTGGAGACGTCACTGTGAGCTGGTGTCCTTTGATGTGGTGTAGATTGAGCTTTGTTTTAACTTGATGTGAGCTGATAATGTGTTTTAGTTTGAGCTTTGACGGAACGTTTTAACTCTCAATGAGCTAATGTTTGATGACAAACATGTTTTAATTGTGAGTTGATATTTTTTAGCTGGGGCGTTCCGATTGTGAGCTTATGTTCATGGGCAGGTGTGTTTTGATTGAGAGCTAATGGTTATGGACAAGAGTAATGTAATTTTGAGCCAATGTCCTTTACTGTTTTATTGACAGTGGTTTTAAGTTACTGTTGGTTGCCAGCCGTTTCATCAATGGTTTGAAAACTGTTCGCTGGTGCACGAGTTAAGGTTCTGTCACAGACAGAAATTTTAAAGCTATGTCTGTGTAAACTGGATGCTCTTTTTAACAGGTGTATTTGAATTCTGTGAATTGAAGGCCAGTTTTGCAAACAGGTTTGAAATTTTGGTGGGGTTTTTTTTTGTGTGTGTGTGTTTTGGGGCTAGATGTTTAACTGAGCGATGTTACTTCACAGATGTGTTTCAAGGTTCCCCCCCCCCCCCCCCCCCCTTTTTTTTTTTTTTCCATGTCCTCAACTGGCAAATCATGTTTAGAACTGACATTTTGCACAGCCACTGCCCTCATACATGTTGCCTATGCAGATGCTCATGCGCATGGGTTACTGTAGGCCTACACATGTATGCGCATGAATAGGGGCCCCCAGCACACACACTCACACACACACACCTGCACACACACCCACACACACTTACACTCTCTCTCTCTCTCTCAAGATACAGATGTTGCTTTTTAACAGATTGGGAGCAGTGCAGCTCCGTCTCCATGATGTTGGATCGTCCTCACAGATACATTTGTAGCTGTTGTTCTGTGGTCAGCGAGCTATGCATTATGTTTGGTCGTCCTCACAGATACGTTTGTAGTTGTTGTTCCGTGGTCAGCGAGCTATGCATGGTGTATGTGTTCCGCCTCACCACTCACACTCCGTTACCATGGCAGCAGTGTGTTCCAATCCACTTCTCCGTCAGGCAGCTTTTTAACGACAGGCGTTGGGTTCTGATGAGACCAACCCAGCCATGCAGCATCGTCCTATTCGGGTCCAATGTGCAAATCGACTTTGTGTCAGGGGTTACTGCCCTTTGATGATCTTTTTGCTTTGTATATGATCACAGTCATGACATGTTTGGAGGTGGGGGTGTCTAGTTTTGGTATCTTGTGTGCGTGGGGAGGGATCTGCTGGCGTCTGTGTCTGTCTGGTTTGGGGTATCTGAGTGTGCAGCTTTTACAGGTAGAATGAGATGTGTGTACGCTTGACCTTTCATTGTGTGGGTTGTGAGGGTCGCTCTTGGAAGGTCTGGGGCACTCTCTTCATCTCATGCCTTCTCTCTCTCTCTCTCTCTCTCTCTCTCACCTTCCTCTACTGCTTTTCTGCAGTTATGTGGCCTGTTCTTTGTCTAAAGATTCTTATATACGCTTTCTTTTTTCGTCCCAGTGGGTCACCATTTTTGACGGGGCAGCTTTTTTTGTTGTTGTTGTTTTCGTAATCTGGTAAGTAGATTAGTGCCAATGAAGGCACTGCCCACCATAGTGGATACCCAGTTGTGCATTCTCCCATGTCTTGCTGGCCCATATATACTAGCTTGTCTGATGTTTTTTGGGGTTGTATTTTGTATAGTGTGTGGTGGTGGTGGTGGTGTTTTTCTTGAATGGCTAGGGCCCCATTCTCATCCCCCAAGCCAGCCTAGTTTTTCCAGCCAAACTGCTCTTAGTGTTCGGGTTTTTTTGAGAAGTCAGTGGAATGCGGTCAGTCCATGACACTAGTCTGTGTGAATGAATCGTTTCCCGCACACCATACTACTGCTAAGATTTCACTGGACACCTCTCAGGGATGCCTGGGTGTTATTGGCTGGACATGAAGTATGTAGGTGTAAGTATTGTCGGAGTTGTTGGCTTCATTGTCGCCATAGGACTTCCACCTCACATGTGGGCGACAGGTGTGTCAAGGCCCTGTGTGGGTCAGCTGGCCTTTGACTGTAACAGAACTACAGTGTGTGGGTGAGCTGGCCTATGACAAGAACAGAACTACAGCTGTGTGGGCGAGCTGGCCTATGACTGTAACAGAACTACAGCTGTGTGGGTGAGCTGGCCTATGACAAGAACAGAACTACAGCTGTGTGGGCGAGCTGGCCTATGACTGTAACAGAACTACAGCTGTGTGGGTGAGCTGGCCTATGACAAGAACAGAACTACAGCTGTGTGGGTGAGCTGGCCTATGACTGGTACAGAACTACAGCTGTGTGGGTGAGCTGGCCTATGACAAGAACAGAACTACAGCTGTGTGGGTGAGCTGGCCTATGACAAGAACAGAACTACAGCTGTGTGGGTGAGCTGGCCTATGACAAGAACAGAACTACAGCTGTGTGGGTGAGCTGGCTTTTGACAAGAACAGAACCAGCACTAGGGTAGTGAGGGCTACTGAGTAAATGTGTTATCGGGTGTACAGTTTGAGTCTACAAGTATTGTGTGCGTGTTTTGTGTAGTGCTGGTGTTTGGGATGCAAGAGCTTCACAGAACATCCACTTTTTACAAATTTGCTGATGACAGGGAAAAAATTTGAATCCACATGAAAAAAAAAAGAAGATATGTTGAGCTCCCCAACCCATTCCTAAGAAATGAAATCAGGGGAGAAAGAAAACAGTAGTGGACTCTACAGAACATTAGTTGCTCTTTCAGTATGCTGACAAACACAAACGACACTGACATCTCAAAATCTTATGCAATCGTTGCGAGAGTTGGCAGCTGCAGTTGTCTGTACCCTAAGGTGAAATGTGAACATGCTGTGATTGTCATGCGTTTGCAAGAGGCTGGAAAAACAAAATACAAAACAAAAAAAAAAAGTTCTGTGCAAATCGGTGGTCCTGGTTATGATTGGACTGATAAGCTGACAATAGTCTCACTGGATGCTGAGGTTTGTAGTCAGATTGTATCATTCAGAAAGCAAGAGTTTAGCCAATGTTCAGTGTTGTTTTGTGTGTGGTGAAGGATTTTACAGAGTAATCAAGACGCATCAGGCTTAAACAGGTTCATATTTGACCTGACAAGTTTTCTGCTCGTGTTGTAAACACTTCACTGACCTTCATGTGGGAGGGAAGATGTTATGGATCTAGTTGAAGGAGCGACACTGGATGAGATGCGTGTGTGGTTGCCACTTTGTGTGGGAATGGAAGTGGTTATTGATCTAGTTAAAGTGACACTGGATGAAATGTGTTTTGAGTTGCCAACACTTTGTGACTTCATTTTGTATTTGGGGGGGGGACAAGAGGGTTTATTGGGTGGTGAAATGAGGTTTGTGTTTGTTGCCAACACTTTTGGCTTAACTACCGCAGTGAAGGGGATTTGTTGAATGATGAAGCGAAACTGGATGAAGTGTGTGCTTTGCCAAAGCTTGCGGCTTTCCGTTTTTGTATCATGGGGGTATAATGGGGTAACCAATGATGGCAAGAAAAGAGGTAAGATTTAAATCTTCCCATCGTTTTTAAATTTGTATGCGTGTGTGTGTTTACTGATAGAGATGCAGTGTAATGAGACCTGTTGATTTTTTTTTTTTTTTTTTTTTTTTGGTGGTCACTGGTATATGGAATTGGTTTGACCATGGAAAACAGCCCCAATATGGGCCCTTGCGGTCAGCTGGGCTGTAAACAACATGAATGAACATGAAGACTTTCAAACTGGCAGCATAGGTGGCAGTACTTAATCAAGGGCCTTTGTTGTAGAATGTGGTCTTGTGTGTGTGTTAATGATAAAAGTTTTGATAACAGTATTAGAATGTTTTGGGGTTTTTTTTTTTTTTTTTTTTTTTTACGAACAGTGAAATGAACAGTCTCACAAAGTATGACAGGGCTGCTGTGTGGATTCTGCGGAATCTATGGATGGGATGCAGGGTGGTTTCGCTTGTATCCAAGAGTGCTGTATTGCAGACAAGACTCCAATACCAGTGTTATTAAAAAAATCATGGAGTGAGTGCTGAAAGAAGAGCAAAGGTTGAAAGAGCTTGTATATGGTATACAACTGGGGGGGGGGGGGGGGTCTTGACTTTTTCATTTTAGTTAATCTTGGAAAGCTTGAAAAATGTGAAAAGGTGAAGTTGTGTGTGTTTGCTTTTTAATAGAAAATGTTGCAGTTTTATTAATTTTCCATTTCTTTTGTTTCGGGTTTTTTTTTCTTTTCTATGTCTGTACTCTTGAAATTTCCTTCATTGAAACATACACACACACACACACACAATAATTCTGTTTTTAAAAAAAATCAAGATACGTTTGATTGCTTTGCCATATATTGTTCTAATTCTTTCCTTCATGGAGTAAAAGACAGGACCCAGCACATGGGGTCATTGGAAATTCCATGGGTCATTAAAAGTTCTATGGGTCATCAGAAATTCCACAGGTCATTGGAAGTTCCATGGGACATCAGAAATTCCATGGGTCATTGGAAGTCCCGTGGGTCATCAGAAATCCCATGGATCATTGGAAGTTCCATGGGTCATCAGAAATTTCATGGGTCACTGGAAGTGCCATGGGTCGTTAGAAAATTTCATGGCTAAGAAATTCCATGGGTCGTTGGAAGTTCCATGGGTCATTGGAAGTTCTGTGGGTCATTAGAAATTCAATGGAACATCAGAAATTCCATGGGTCGTTGGAAGTTCCATGGGTCATTGGTAGTTCCGTGGGTCATTAGAAATTCCTTTGCATTTCCTTTGAATTCTTTGGTTTATTATTCCATTCTGCTTGATTTTTAGAACAGATGTTTGCAATAGCAAAATTGCACAAAGGATTCAGTCTCCAAACATGCCAGCCCGTGCTAAATTCATGGATTCCCACTTTGTCTTGCAGTTCTCTGGTGAAATGAATTTGGTTCTCAGTTGTCTCTGGTGATAAAGTTGCTGGATTTCCACAGGATTCCAGTTAGTTACTTGATGGTCCACATTGAGTTTTTGTAACTTGTTTGTCTGTGTGTTTGGCAGTCTAGTAGCTTTTCTTCTGCTCCTGCTTCAGTTACCGCCAGCTGTTAAGCTGCTTTGAAATGTAAATTTTACAGAGGATTCAGGTTTCTTTAAATGATGCTGTAATAAATGTCTCTGGATTCAGTTTTGACATATAACTGAGTCATGGTATATACAGTTTGATTTGGTGTGGTCATGATGAATTCTTTGATTTTTTCTAATCTGCTTGATGTTTTGCACAGATATTTTGTTATAACAAAATAGCCGAAGGATTCAGTCTCAAAACATGCCAGCATATTGTATTGATTTTTGTATAGAAATAATTTAAATCTGGATTATCAGGGATTCATCAAAAGCTAGTACAGGTGAAGAATGATTTTATTAGCTTACAACATGTGGAAAACACCTGGTAGTGTAACCCTCGCTCCACTACAAAGGAATGTGCGTAGTGTTCTCAAAGCCGAGTCATGCTTTTGACACTTGGAACATCCAGCCTTCTTCTTTGCATGTATGTGAATGTGCATGTGATGCGTTGTTTTTAGCCTAGACATTACTAAGAAACCCAAACATCCTGTGCTTTTTTCACATTCTGAGTGTGTGTGTGTGTGTGTGCATGCGTGCACATGCATGTTCCGTTCTTTGAGCCTGGACATTACCAAGAAACCTAAACATTAATTCTGCATCTGCTGGGGGGGGGGGGGGGGGGGGGGGGGGGGGGGGGGGGGGGGGGGGGGGGGGGGGGGGGGGGGGGGGGTGGGGGGGGGGGGGGGGGGGGGGGGGGGGGGGGGGGGGGGGGGGGGGGGGGGGGGGGGGGTGCCTGTGTTCTCACTGCACAATGATAGAGGCAGGTTGAATATTGGCCATACCAGCAATTTCTAGGCTTTAGTCTTTCTACAGACTGAAACAATTACATGTGTACGTTCAGCCGCCTCCGCTGTTGTATGCAGTGCTGGTTCATCATGCTCCACATGATTGGAATTATAGCTTTCGTTTTCCCTGGGTTTACTCGGATTTTAAGATAAGATATGCATGTGTGTGCGAATGATATGCAAGTGGTTTGAACAGCTTCTTGTGCAAGACAAAGCGCTGTGTACATACTGTTAGAACCGATTCTGAAGTCTGTCCTCTGTGTGATGAAGGTTTAGGGACGATTAGGTTGTTGCCTACTGGTAAAGATGTGTCAGTACCAAGACTGACACTCCACTGGGTTGATGGCATCTGTTGGTTTTATATCCACATTGGGCCTTTGCTGGAGACTGGGAAGTGGTGTGATGAAAATGCCAACGATCACATGTCACCTATCTGAATTACTTGATCAATTGATGGCAATAACAAGGATTCAGTCATCAAATCTCATGACTCTTGCTTTGATTATCTGATGGTTATAACAGTCATCAGAAATTGACGACGTTGAATGATCATGCCAAAGCGAATTGAATGATTTGAAGGATACGTAAGATATCACCAGGTCTAAAAGTTGAGGTGAATACTAACATCAAATACATCAGATTGTAATCATGTGATGATAATTCCAGGGATTACATCATCAATGATAATGCCAGTGATCAGGTCGCCTAATGTGATAATTCCATGATAATGCCAAGAATCAAGTCATCATATCATCTTCATACTTCCCAATCGGGGGGGGTATCTGATAATGTGACAAAGGTTCTGCCAGGTGTAATTAACATATGCCAAATGACTGTGTTCATTAATTATGCGTATATAGTTGGTTTTGTGTCGCTCACATAATCTGATGGCCTAAACGTTTATGAACTTAGAATGATTTTGATTTTGTTGTGGTTCTTATATGGCCTATATTATATATTTGTATTTGTTCCTTTTTTTTGCAGTTGGTTGGTATTCTTATACTTCGAATCATTTTGGACAAATGGTTCTTCAATTACATTCTTAAGAAATCAGTTAATTTTGTGTTCAACGTGCTTCATTCAATATTTGTTTTTCTCACACATGTCAGACCAAATATGTCGTATGTCCTCTCTGTGTCTCTCTCCCCTTCCCTCCCTCCCGTCTCCCTCTTTCTCTCTCATCTCTCTGCACTTGGATTTGAGGAAGTCATGAAGATGATTAGGGCCCTAAGCCCCCCCTGCACTCCTCCCCCAATTTAAAAAAAAAAAAAAAATATTAGTATTTAAAATATGAAGCCAACAAAGATTTGTAAGACCCCCACAATGGCAAGCAAATTATTATGGACCATTTTCAGTCGGATAACCAATGAAACGATTGATGTATCAGGACATAGTTTGTTATCATTGTGTATCAGGATATAGTTACCATATGTTCTTCTGCTGTCAATTTTAACTGGCTGCATCAGATCTTCAATCTTGTCGCCACAATGAATCCCGCTCTCATGGGCCAGTACTCGAGGTCTTGATGGCTGTACCTGCAGCTCTGCACCCTCTGGCCAGGTTTGACGCCATAGAACATCATGGGCTGGACAGTGTTGGGAGGATGTGTTCTGGGGTCTGAGATCCATTATCATATCTACAGAACTGACTGTTCCTCTCAAAAGACTCCTCAAAACAAAAAGAAAAGAAAAAAAAAAGAGAACACAGAACTGAACCGTTTTTAAAACAGTTTACAATGGCTCATTCCTGCCCCCATGCAACATGCACATATCTCCGTGTGCTTTTGAAATTGTTGCAGCATCTTGCCGTTGACTTGACTCTAGCGTACACCATGTTGAAACTGCATAGTGGGCTGGAAATCCCGTCTTCTTGTTCTTCTCTTCTGTTACAGACGAAGGCATTACAATGAGCTGACAGGAATCTGCCAAAGGGCCTACTGGCCACACACAAGGTCCACATCACACTTGTCTCCCCCCACCCCACCCCTTTCTTTTTTCTTTCATTCTACCGATTCTCTTCCTTTCTCTTCCAACTCCGAATCTCTTTGCCTTACCCCTAACACACACTCTCTCTCTCTCTTACTAGCTCTTTCACCTTTCATTCTATTCTCTCCCTTTCCCTTCCAACACCAAATCCTTTGCCATACCCTTAACACTCAATGTCTCTCTCTCCCCCTCTCTTTCTTACACATAATTCATGTTCTGGCTGAGTTCACATGCGTAAAATGACATGAATGTGGCTTACACATAGTGTAAGCAACTTCATCTCTCACCAAGCTTCTTCCGTCTAAACACACACACAAAAAATAAAATAATAATAATATCAAAATCCACTTTGTCAGCATTTATCTCGTTTGTGGAAATGATGAATCGGGTTTAAAAAAAAAAAAAAAAAAATTAAAAAAGGAACTGAATCAAAAAAAAAATTGCTTAAACTTTTCTTTGCTGTGCCAACCTCTGCGCCACCTCAGAGGCAGTGCACCCACGCCGCTCATTCCGACACCCCGTTCACAGCCACAGTCCGGTCTGCCCCACCACACCCCGGCACCAGCAATCCACAGGGAGCAGTCAGTGTCAAGAGGCAACCCACCAGAGGAGACACTGCACTGCTGCCGAGTCACTTCGGCGGTGTTCAGTGGCGCCTGTTCTGATCTAACATACGCAGGACACCACCTACTAAGCCCCTACTGACGACAATAATTGCTTAGTCGCGGAGCCGGCGTGAGTGAGCTCTACCTCCGGAGGGTGCCACCACGTCCGTCCAATGACAGCCCCCATGGAATCACCGATACCAGTGACCCCGACGGAACCAAACCAAGGCCACAGACGTAGAGGGCATCAAAAAACTGAGGTCACCATGAGATCAGGGCATGAAGGGTCACAGAGCTTGAGACATTTTTTTTTTCCTTAATGCTGATCGATGAGAATGAGGGTGATTAAGAAGATGCTACGGATTTCCATTTCGGTCTTAGACTACATGACAGGGGGCTGTACTCTACGCTTCCTTTCATGATATATCCCGGCATCAACCAGGCCCGAGAGACACAGGCACCTGCAGTGTTGGTCAGGAAATTTGAGCAACACTCTCAGAAACACATCCATTAAGTGGATGAAACTCGACTGTGTGTTCCCAGTCTCCCCAACTGAGTCCGCAGCAAACTCAACCCTGGGTAGGAGCCGGTTGGGGCAGAAAAATCCACATGACTCTGATGGGATTCGAACCCCCGACCTCCCAGCCAGGTGTCCGTGACGCTAACCACTTCGCCACTGCGGCTGGTAAAAAAAATTTGCTTAAACTTTGTCTTCCTCAAAGTTCATCAAATTCACACAAAGTGTTGAGTAACATGTGACTGGTGCAGGGATAGGTACGTACACACAAACATACAGCTACAAAGATAAAAATTGAGCACTCTGTGTACTTGTAAAATAGATTTTTTTTTTCTTTTCAATTCTGTTTTCGATAAAAATATCCTTCCATGGGATGAAGTGACAACTGAAGTGAGCATGGTTTTCAGCATCATTTAAGGCACAGTCATGTAAACATTTATAAAATGAACAAAATTCACAATAAACCAGCAGAAAAGAAAGATACAAGAACAGAGCCTCGAGGAGAAAAAGAGTGGCATACCTCTGCAACAAGAACACAGTATCACATTTGGTGGCAAAGTCTTAGACATGACTGACACTTGCCTTGAAATTCACGGGTTTGAAACAAGAACGGTTATAATAAAAAATACTCCTCTCACTCATATACCTTCCACACAAACAAGTAAACACACACAACCGGTAAACCGAAAATAACCAAGAAGTCAAACAAAACAAACAACTTGTGGTGATGGTGAGACTACGAATCTTCCTCTCAACCACTGGTAAAAAGACATACTGACTTGCTGAAGAAGAGCCAGACGGTGAGAGGCCTCTGAAATCAATGGCCTTGTCAGAGGCAGAAACCCCCCCCCCCCCCCCCCCCCCCCCCCCCCTGCTGCCTCCCATCTCTCTCCAGCAAATGAGAAAGTCAAGTCTGCGGCTGTGCAGCCTGGGGAAAACAACCACCTCCCAGCCTTGCTCCGCTAGAACGGATGGGAGACACACACACACACACACACACACACACAGCTCCTCCCAAAGGCCCAGGAGCCCACCTAAAACATGCAGACCATGTGTGGAGGTGGTAGAGGTCAACAAGCCTCTGCATAGCCCCTGGAACCCACATGAGAAAAAAAAGCCATGAAAAAAAAAAAAACCCTTCCTGGCCGTAACGAAGCAGAACTTTGCATACGCAATAAATTCTCTTTCTTTACAGTCTGAAGATGAAAACGGGGTATAGATAGACCAGTTGTCGACCGCTCTCGTTTCCTTGCCGATAATGGATTGAGCACTGCTTTACTGGAACGTCCGGGGTCCATGTTCAAATTCTGAGGGGGCTGCAACTCCTTTGTCAGAACTTAAAACCTGTTGCAGCGGCTCTGCAGGACACAAACAATTCAGAACCAGAACACTTCCACTCTTCCCAGCTTTAACATACTCTCAAAACCAAGGGGGGGAGGGGGAGGGGTGCTCGCTTTCAAGAATAAGGTTTTGTTCAAATCAAATCAACTCAGGATGCTTAAGCCCTGCTGACCACAAAAACCATATCAGGACTGAAACACTTTTCTGAAAAAAATCAGTCAAACAAACAAAAAAACAAAGAAAACTAAATTGCAAAGTTGAAACTCAATACCAGTCATTTCATTACATCAAAAGAGACCCACAAAAAAGTGTATTACAATCAAACCGTCATAAAAACAGATTTCTTTCAAAACCTTAGCTGACATACTCATTAAAATCTGAGTAAGGAATGGCTATGTTAGACAATTTCTTCGTTGTGGCATTCTCAGTCAAACGATCAGTCATTTCATTTCCCCGCATGAATGCTAACATGACACGGAACCCAAGCAAGAACAAAGTTATACGACCTCCCGCTTTCAAAGAGGTAAAAAAAGTTTGTTTTTTTTAGTTTGTAAGTTCAGTATGATGGAGATTTTGTTGAAATCATTAAAGAAGGTGGTTAGCACCACACCACAGCCAACAAAACACATGGCTCAAACAGGGAGGGAGTAGGAACAATGGAGGGAGGCGGGGGTGGGGTGGGGTGGGGTGGGAAAACAAAGACAGAAAGAGGCAGACGGAGAGAGAGAAAAAAGGAAAAAAAGAGGGGGGAGGGAGTGGGGGGGGGGGGGGGGGGGGGGAGAAATAGAGAAGAAAGGCAGGAAGAGGGGCTGGTTGAAGGGAGAAGGAGGAAAAACAGCAGGACAGGTGTCAGATGCACCAAACACTTCATCAGTTAGCTCCATTCTAATGCCTGACATGGTCAATACGACAATGACTGTCGCTTGACTTGTTGGCACAACGTTAACATCATCCAAACTTTGAAAGGCAATCTGTTCTTGAAACCAAAAGCAGACAGAGAGGTGAAGTCTGTTCTTGAAACCAAAAGCAGACAGAAAGGTGAAGTCTGTGTCTTGAAACCAAAAGCAGACAGAGAGGTGAAGTCTGTTCCTGAAAACCAAAAGCAGACAGAGAGGTGAAAGTTGTTCTGAAACCAAAAGCAAGACAGAGAGGTGAAGTCTGTTGTTGAAACCAAAAGCAGACAGAGAGGTGAAGTCTGTTCCTGAAAACCAAAAAGCAGACCACAGAGGTGAAATCCGCTCTGTGGTCTATGTCAGCCATCTGCAAAGATGGCCGCAATGCATGGACAGCGTCCATTTATTCCTACACTAAAAGCATGTACACACTGTCAGCCACACTGCTCCAATGGAAGAGGAGCAAGGATATAAACTGGCAGTTGACTTTCAAATTTATTGTTTGAAAGACCTTTCCAAAAAAAAAAAAAAATCTGTGGCATGTCCAAAAACCTGTGACCTTTTCAAAGAGAACAGGGGAAAAAAAAAAAAAAGTCATGGTTAATTGTGGGATGAACCATTATGACCTTCGGCATACCATTTGTGAGTTTCTGAACACATTGACCACAGCAATGTGTTAACTGTGGGATGTGTGCACCATTCACATGACCACAGCGATGTGTTAATTGTGGGATGTGTACATCACCATTCACATGACCACAGCAAAGGTGTGTTAATTGTGGGGATGTGTACACACCATTCACATCATGACCACACCATCATAATTCTTATTTAGGACTTCAACAGCACGTATCTGTGTAGCATCAGGTGGTTTGAAACCACATACTAAAAATACAACTCAAAGCAAGGCACTTCCATAAACATGACATGATATACGACGAATGTGAATGTGCTCAGCACACCGACATATTTACACACACACACACCACACGCGCTTCTCTGGCACACACACACACTCGCTAACACACACCACACACGCAAAGCAGAGACCAGACTGTACAAGCCTTCCAACAAAGAACACTAAGCAGAAAAAAAAAACCTATTCAATTACTCTTCTCCCCCCCTCCCTCCCCCCACCCACCCACCCACTGGTCAGCCATCTCACTCACTCCAAACAACACAAAACACAATTTTATCTGGTGGACATATAATCAACTCTACAGAATGCTTTTCAGAGTCCATAACGCATCAGAACTGAAGCTCAAAAACTTCGGAGACATGTTCTTTTGACTGAGACATGTTCTTTTGCCAAAGGAAAAGGAGAAACCCCTGAACACATTCTTGGGGGGATTCCTGCAGGTATGTGGCTGTTCCACACCAAGCAGGATAAGATACTTGTTTGGACAGACAGGTACGTAGACCAAGTTGTGTGAACCTTGTAGTTGCTTTTTACATCATCAAAAGATGTGTTCCATGCTACAGTGCATAAATACGGCTACAAATATTATGGCACATTTTGTAAAGATCATTTCATGCAACTTCTACCAGTCTGAGGAAAAACATCACTGACTTGTACAGAATAAAGACTGGCAAACAATATCTTGCCAAAACCAAGGATGGAAAAGATTATCCTTCAGGGTGAATTAAAGAAGTGATGGCACAAATACAAAGCAGCATACTGAACACACTTGCTTCCATAAAAAAAAAAAAAAAACCATTGACAAATAATGCCATCATGGTGAGTTTGTATTATACTCCCTGTTTGGCTAGCATACTTACCATGTCAGACCATAGCATTCAACGGCAGTTAGTCAGCTCTGAAAGGCTGAATTTTTTGTGGCTAATGCAGTAACAAGACCATCACGTGACGCCCACCCTACTTCCACCAGGGAAGAAGCCGGTGTAAACTTCCTGTTCCTCATTCAACGAGGCCTGTGCGCAAGGTAACCCGAGAACCATAGCGCTAGCAGGGAAGGTAGGGCGGGCATTAGAGTCTGACAATGTAAGTATACTAGCCAAACAGGGAGCATAATACAAACTCCCCATTTTGGCCTCATATACTTTACCATGTCAGACCATAGCAGAATTTAAAGGAATTGGAGGAGGGTTGAGTGCCCTTGGGGTTAGCCAGGGAATAGATAAAGCTGCGTTAGCTGCAAAGGAAGTCCCTAGAACCATCAGCCCTGGTCATGTGGATATCCCTCAATTAAAAGTTTATGAAGGGATTTTCCGAAACACAGTAGGCTGCCTCCAGGAGGTGGCGCAAGGGACAGAGTGCTGGAACGCTGCGGAAGTGGCCAGCGCCTGACCTCGTGGGCCCGGGGAGATAAGACGGGGAGATCCTTATACGCTTGGGCGTAGGCCGATCTGACCATCTTGGAAAGCCATCTAGAGATAGGGCAGGGAGGAGTGCCTGGGGCGCGAGCGTTCCCAGTAGCCCCGAATGGAGCTAGCTGAGAGCCTTAACGAAGAAGGTAGGAGAGATAGGAAGATGCCTATCTGGATACTGGAAGGGCGAGATGGGGAAAGAGAGTTGTCTGAGCACCAGGAGACCCATCTCTCCCATCGGCAATAGTAGAGAGGCTCAGTGCTGGCTCTGTGCGAAGCCCTCACTAATCCCTAGGTCTTGCGAGGCCCCAGCCCCAGCGGGTATGTCTAGGACGGACTGGGCTCTGTCCGTCTGTGAGGGGAGGGGCAGATGCTCGCAATTGGGCTGACAGAGCACCATGCGAGCCGGCGGAGCATCTGAGCATGTCCCCACGAGTGCTCATTGGAGAGGGGAACATGGGTCAGCCACCACGGGGTGATGAGGCTGAGCCTGGGTCCTCCCAGTCTCCCCTTCCTATCACCTTGTGGAGGATTGGGAATGGAAGGCGTATATTATGCGGCCAGACCAGGGAAGGGAGGGCGACCCTGGGCCTGAACACTGTTCCCCACCAAGCTGAGGGTTAGCCTGCTGAGGGTCCCTTCCGCGTCAAGGTGGGTCCCCGCTATGTGTCTCACGCAGAGGATGATTCCCCACGCGTGGCACCAGCGGAGAAGGGCCTCTATTCGGAGAGAGAGGCTGAGGGTGCAAGCCCCATTGCCTTGACATAACTAGGCACCGAAGTATTGTCCGTGAACAGGAGAACAAGTCGGTGCGAGACCTGGGGTTGGAAGTGGAGGATAGCACTGAAAAGAGAAGTCGCAAGCCATCACACTGTACAGCGTGAATAAAAAAATAAAAAAAAATAATAAAACACCAACCGTAAGCCTCATGCGGCAATAGTACCCCATGGTTTAGCGTAAGCCACAACAGAACAAGTAAAGAAGGCAAGCACACAAGCAGTCTCTACAAAAACAGAAGTATAGGCAAGACAGAGCAATAAAACCTGTCCTTGTTAGGCAGGAGGCGAGGTAGAATGAGGAACAGGAAGTTGACACCAGCTTCTTCCCTGGCGGAAGTAGGGGGGGCATCACGTGATGTTCTTATTACTGCATTAGCCCACAAAAAATTTGGCCTTTCAGAGCTAAGTAACTGCCGTTGAATGCTATGGTCTGACATGGCAAAGTATATGACGCCAAAATATAAATCTGCCTTTGTGACTGGCTCATATGAAACTCACAGGGACGATAAATACAGGGAATATCCCAAACTAGAAGCATCAATAAAACCGATGACACCCATTAAGTAAAAATACAAGATGACAACAAACATTCAGAAGAGGCTTATGACAAAGACAAACGTGTCAGTGATTAAAGGTAAGGCAGCCACATTTTGAACTATGACACGCCAAAAGCAAGCAGGCAACACCCTTGTCACCTGTAAGTAAACAAAAAAAAAACACTTATGACAGCCTTCCTTCCATTCCTCTCTGCTCCCTCGTCGTCCAGCCAAACCCCTCCCCCCCCTGCTCCGGTCTCTTTCCCCAGCGTCTCCCATTTCATCGCACCCAGTGTTGTGTCCTTATCATACCAACTGGCTACATGGGGAAAAAAGCTACATTCTGACTGGCACGGGGAGAGAAAGGGACTTCACTGAACTGTAGAGTAATGCTGGCCAACGTTGTTCCACTCCCCCTCTTCCGAATGTTGTTGTCTGTGTGTGTATGTTTGTGTGTGTGCGTGCGTGCGTGCGTGTATGTACATGTACATGTACATGTGTGTGTGTGTGTGTGTGTGTGTGTGTGTGTGTGTGTGTGTGTGTGTGTGTGTGTGCATGTGTTTGAGTGCAATAATGAATCCGACACTTTGCATGCTTGCTTTTCTGCTGACGATCTAGTCATAATTGTCTTCTACAAAATTAACTCGGTAAGCTCAATTTATACTGCAGTTATTCCAAACTAAAAATCAACTCACGACAAAAGATATATAACAACATAGCATTTTTAAAGTGCCTTGCTCTAGGCACTGACAATCCACACTCTCGTGTACGCAACTGGCTGTCTACCTGGGCCGACTGAAGAGCTGCCTGCTGGCGCTTCATTCAGTTGTTTCCCCTGTCATCCAGTCAATATCGTTCCCTTTATTTCCTTATTTCTTTCAATCTCTCACACAGAGTGTATGCTATGGGTAACATGTCATCCATACCAATGACCAACTGGCCTTCCTTTCCGAAAGCTTGTGATGGGATTTTACATGTGTTTAAGATGTTATACGTGTGCTCACACACGGAACATCGGTTTATAGTCTCATTCGAAGGACTCTTGGGAAATGGAATCGAAACCATTATTAACTCCGAGGGAAAAATCCCCCTGTACCAAAACAGCCCAGAGAAGATTCAAACATGAAACCCTAGGATCGCCAAGATTATAAGTCCGGCACTATACCAACTGAGTTATTCACTCACACACATCCCTTGTTCTTTTCACAATAAAATCCCGCCCACTGCCCAATGCAGTGCAAACACCTCAGTGTTTTCTGCCACTTGACAGTAACCTTCACTTCAGCTCCAGCCAGCTCACTCCTTTGACCAATCATCAGAGATCTAGTTGCAAAGTGAGACGACTGCAGGCGGAAATCTACACACAAATCTTAGATAAATGTCAGCGAACCGCCAAGAGAAACGTGGACAAAATGAGTCACAAGACAAAACACAACGCGTTTCAAACCTCTTAGGTCTTCTTCAGGTGAAACAAAAACTAATAAAATAACGAAAATCACACACGGAACATCAGTTTATAGTCTCATTTGAAGGACTCTTTGGGAAATGGGATCAGAAGCATTATTAACTCTGATCTGAAGCGATCAAAGCTAAGTGCATTTTCGTTATTTTAGTCCTTTTTGTTTCACCTGAAGAAGACCTATGAGGTTGAAACGCGTTGTGTTTTGTCTTGTGATTCGTTTGTCCACATTTCTCTGGGCAGTTCGCTGACATTTATTTAACAATCATCAGAGGACTGGGAACTCTTCAAACTCACCAGTCTTTGTAGCCATGGATGGAATTGAGCTTTGGCTTTCCCTAGACTGACAAACAGATTCAGTCGGTTTCACACAGACCTGTCCACTTCATTGGAACTGTCTATGCTCAAAGCAGCCACAGAGCAAATTCACTGAACTGTCTATCCTCAAAGCAGCCACACAGCAAAGTCACTGAACTGTCTATGCTCAAAACAGCCACAGAGCAGTCACTGAACTGTCTATGCTCAAAGCAGCCACAGAGCAAAGTCACTGAACTGTCTATGCTCAAAGTAGCCACAAAGCAAATTCACTGAACTATGCTCAAAGCAGCCACAGAGCAAATTCTCTGAACTGTCTATGCTCAAAGCAGCCACAGAGCAAATTCACTGAACAGTCTATGCTCAAAGCAGCCACACAGCAAAGTCACTGACCACTTTACCGACAGGTTCTGGGCGGAGGTTCAAAACAAGCAACACTTGGACAGTTAAGTAGTTTCAAATCTGAATCCATCCCACATGCCAAGTTGTTCATTATCGTTGGACAGATATTCTGAACACACTGGATCATGCGTGTGTCATGTAAAAATACATTCTGCCATCATAGGATGCTATTCATTTAAAAAAAAAAAAAAAAAAAAAAAAAAAAAGAGTTTTCTCCTGAGCGCATAGGTAGGTTGTGTTTCTTTTATCAGTTGGTCAACATTCAGTTAGCAACAAAACAAGAAAGAAAAAAAACACCCTGAAATTTAGTTTACACCATTTAAGAGTAGACATGTTCAGTTTAGAGATAACATAAAAATGTGTAAAGTAGATGAAACTTCTATGACAAAAGCGGCAATCGCTTTCAGCAGTATTTGCTGGATATAATTCAATTTTAAGTCACTGGCAAGGCTTTCGCAAACTCAGAGTAAACAGACATGATATAAACACTAAAGGAGAACGTTTACAAACACTCCAAGAGGAGAAAGATTATGCAAAAGCGTGTGGAGTCATCAATGACAAATATTTTCTGGATGCCTGAACATTGTTCAGCGATGTGACAAACACGTCTCTCACAAACCTACAGACATTTAATCAAACATCAACAGTTATCTCACAAACCTACAGACATTCATTCACACATTAACAGTTATCTCACAAACCTACAGACATTCATTCACACGTCAACAGTTATCTCACAAACCTACAGACATTCATTCACACGTCAACAGTTATCTCACAAACCTACAGACATTCATTCACACGTCAACAGTTATTTGGTATTTTCTTAAACCATGTGATTAGCAGGATCATAAATAATTCCAGAAAAGCATTAGTGAACTCTTTCATTCCTACTTTTCTATGAATCGTTACTTCCTCTTGTTTCCTAGATTCTTATAATACGAGTATTCTCTTCATTCCTGGATTTAGAGAAGAAAAAAAAAAAAGAAGCGTACGACGAGAACTGCTACGTATGCAGTAACAAACCGGCCAGAATAGAGCAGCGACCACTTTCCCATGCTGTAGGGGTCATCTGGCATCCATTCCATTCATAACACTACCGCACAAGCGACCCAGTCATGACATGTACCGATGAAGTTCAAAGCGCTTAACGTGAGAACCGCAAGCGACCCAGTCATGACATGTACCGATGACGCGACTTGCGCGAAGTTCAAAGTGCTTACCGTGAGAACCGCTTTTCCGGGCTACAGGAAGGAAGGGTAGGATTTCTACAAACAGGAAAACCGGGTTGTAGCGATGAAAGAGTTAAACATGCATTTGATTAAATGTGTCTCGGACAAACATTATAATTACCGTTGCGTCTTTATACTAACCTCTTTGGGTTTTCTTACACACACACACACACACACACACACACACACCCAAACGTGCACACACTCACAGATAAGACCGAGCCCAAGGAAACATAATGTAGTGGCTGCCCTTTAGACAATGCATGTACAGTCCCTCACAGTTCCTCCACTGGTCACAGAGTTGCACGAGTCACGAGAATCCCCTGCAACGACACCCCTATCACCTACACCCACCCCTTCGCTTTCTCGGCCTCACCCCACTCTTTTCTCCCCCCCCCTTTGATCTGGTTGCTTGGTAACGCAATGAAGTGGGATGGACAGTCTGTCTGTAGTGACGCCCTTACCGACCCGTTTCAAACCCATCCCCACGTTCTGAAAAACACCAACAAACAGAAATCTGTGGTAAAGGTGATGTCGCTTATAGATCAACCAACCCCAAAGGGCCATATCAGGGCTGCCACCACACTGAAGTCAACTCACCAGTCATTTGAAAAAAAAAAAAAAAAAAAAAAAAACCCTCATTCACACAACTCTTTAAAACACACCTTCTAAAAACATGCTAGACATGTTGTTAGGAAAAAAAAAAAATCTTTCCTCCGTAAAATCTTAGATAAAAAAAAAAGTTAATCTCTTTCACAAATCCATGAATCACTGAATGACTATTACACTGCTGTCTCCCCTACAGCAATCACTGATTGTCTCACAATCATCATGTATGGATTGTGGATTGCTGAAATCTGCCACAGCAGACACAATGGACAGTGCCCATGCAAAAAAAAAAGAAAGAAAAAAAAAAAAAATAGACATGCACTAACCTAATGTCTAATCCCTAGTACAGAGTGCCTAACACTTCACATAAACATAACTCAATAGTACACATATTAACACAGACCGCAGCAAATAAAACTGGTATACATAATCACACAATGTTAACAAATAAAATCTCAAGCAGGGAATGTTGAAATAAAATTGCTGCACTTCATGATTGTTTCGAAGAATGTTATGATATGGATAAAATTGTATCCATTCATGAAACCGACAAAAATGTTCAAAAATGCAATCAATAAATCAAATTTGATTCTTAAAAGGTCACAATGATGCAGTACATGTGTTTTGACATTGCTGGTACATGATCACATTATTGCTCAACCAGTTCATACAATGACACTGTTTACATTGCTGACATGTGATCATGTTTCTCAGCTAGTTCATACAATGACACTGTTACATTGCTGACACGTGATCGTATTTCTCAGCTAGTTCATACAATGACACTGTTTACATTGCTGACACGTGATCGTATTTCTCAGCTAGTTCATACAATGACACTGTTTACAATGCTGACACATGATCATAGCATTACTCAGCTAGTTCCTACAATGACACCGTTTACTATGCTGACACATGAACATAGCATTACTCAGCAAGTTCATACAATGACACCGTTTACATTGCTGACACATGATCATAGCATTACTCAGCTAGTTCATACAATGACACTGTTTACATTGCTGACACATGATCATAGCATTTACTCAGCTAGTTCATACCATGACACAATGTTGCTTTAAACTGTTCACACATTGACCCATGTTTATTTGTTCACAAGCCTGCACAGTACACATATACTGCTCAAAGAAATGTACATAACAGCACGTCTTCCTGCTCTACAAGTTTCGAAAACACAGAAACGTTTGCTAATATGCTCAACAGTTCATACAATCTTCTTCTCTTCAACACATTAGCGGATATGCACACATTTCTTCACTCAGCTAGTTTACACAATGACACATTGCCCCTGCTCAAAAAGAAATTTTACACAACCCTAAATCTCCCTGCTGAGCAAGTGAACACACCCACACACCATATTTCCGGGCTGGTTCACATGACAACCCACGTGACTGCTAAACCTGTTCACTTCTTTGCTCTCTTCCTTGTTCCTCAGCTAACACTCTAGATGGTTACCAGCCGCCGTGGCGAAGTGGTCAGCACTGCGGACTCCCGGCTGAGAGGTTGTGGGTTGATTCCCTCACAGCCTTGTGGGTTTTTTCGGCTCTGACCGGCTCCTACCCAGAGCTGAGTTTGCTACAGGGTCAACTGGGAAGACTGGGACCACACAGACGAGTTTCATCTACTTAATGGAGAGTGTTGCTCAAATTTCCTGACCAACACTGCAGGTGTCAGTATCTCTTGGGCCTGGTTGACGCCCGGATATATTATGAAAGTAAGAGTGGAGTACAGCTCTATCATGAAGTCTCAGAGCAGAATGGAAATCCCTAGCACCATTTTCATCGATCAGCATAAACAAAAACGTTTCAAATTCTGTGGCCCTTCATGCCCTGCTTTCATAGTACCTCAGAGGCATGGAAGCAGTGCCACTGAGCTGGCACAGAAGATGGGACAGCAAAAACAAAAAAAAAACAAAAGAGAAAAGCTCCGACAGTTATCACTTGTGAGGTTTCACAAGCCATCACTTTTAACTGCATCAGAAAGACAAGCCATCACTTTTAACTGCATCAGAAAGACAAGCCATCACTTTTAACTGCATAAGAAAGACTGCCATCACTTTTAACTGCATCAGAAAGACAAGCCATCACTTTTAAACTGCATCAGAAAGACTGCCATCACTTTTAACTGCATCAGAAAGACAAGCCATCACTTTTAACTGCGTCAGAAAGGCTGCCATCACTTTTAACTGCATCAGAAAGACTGCTATAGTCCATCTTCAGGGATGAAATGATGACAGAAAAACATTTTTTTCTTTTTTTTTTTTTTTTTTTTGCTGTCCCATCTTCTGTGCCACCTCAGGCATTGAACCAACGCCACTGTTTTTGACACTCACCCCCCCTCCCTCCCCAGCCACAGCCAGTCGGTCCCACTGCAGCCCCGGCACAGGCCATCCACAGGGAGCAGTCAATGTCAAGCCATCAAGAGGCAACCCGCCAGAGGAGACACTGTGCTGCAGTCATTTATATAGACTCATATTTTCATCTGCTTCAAAAGGTTTATGTGTGCTAATCTACGCACCACATGTTCACAAAATGACGCATCTTGGCCTGTTGAGCTCAGCCAATCCACAGGGAGCGGTCAATGTGAAGCTGTCAAGAGGCAACCCGCCGGAGGAGACACTGCACTGCTGCAGAGTCACTTACATACTCAGTTTCATCCGCTTTCCAAAGATTTACGCATCACTGATCCACACCCCACGTGTTCACAGAATGACACATCTTCGCTTGTTGAGCTCTACCATCAGGTCATCAGTCTTCATTTTGTGCTGGCGAATGTGCGTGGCCATGAGCTCTTTGGCCACCTCCAGCTCCCGGCGGGCCTGAGCGGCCTCTTCCTGGCTGTGAAGCAGTGTCTCCAGAAACTCTGCTGTGCTCTCCTCCCTCTCTGTCAGCCTCTGGAACACTCGACGCACCTGCTGCCGCGTCATTGCATCACTGAAAAGGTAGTGGACAGGTAAGGTAAGGTGATGTTGGCGACAGCCCCAGCCCACCGCAAAGGGAGGGATGGGGGCAGAGGTGGCATATAAACATTTTTTTAAAAAACAGACAAATTTGGAGAAAAAAAAATCCAGTTAATTAGCCAGCCAGCCAGCCAGATCAACCAATCGACCAAATAGCTGAACAATCTACCATCAACAATCTCCCAATCAACCAATCTGCCAATCAACCAATCGACCAAATAGCCGACCAATCTGCCAATCGACTAAATAGCCAACCAATCTGCCAATCAACCAATCAACCAAGTGGCTCACCCAATCTGCCAAACAACCAATCTTTCAGTACAGTAACAATCCCCACACACCTCTCTCAGTACAGTAACAATCCCCACACACCCTCTTTCAGTACAGTAACAATCCCCACACACCTCTTTCAGTACAGGTACAATCCCCACACACACCTCTTTCAGTACAGTAACAATCCCCACACACCTCTTTCAGTACAGTAACAATCCCCACACACACTCTTTCAGTACAGTAACAATCCACCACACACCTCTCTTTCAGTACAGTAACAATCCACACACCTCTTTCAGTACAGTAACAATCCCCACACACCTCTCTTTCAGTACAGTAACAATCCCCACACACCTCTCTTTCAGTACAGTAACAATCCACACACCTCTCTTTCAGTACAGTAACAATCCACACACCTCTTTCAGTACAGTAACATCCACACACCTCTCTTTCAGTACAGTAACAATTCCCACACCTCTCTTTCAGTACAGTAACAATCCCCACACACCTCTTTCAGTACAGTAACAATCCCCACACCTCTTTTAGTACAGTAACAATCCACACACCTCTCTTTCAGTACAGTAACAATCCCCACACCTCTTTCAGTACAGTAACAATCCCCACACACCTCTCTTTCAGTACAGTAACAATCCACACACCTCTCTTTCAGTACAGTAACAATCCCCACACCTCTTTCAGTACAGTAACAATCCCCACACACCTCTCTTTCAGTACAGTAACAATCCACACACCTCTTTCAGTACAGTAACAATCACACACACCTCTTTCAGTACAGTAACAATCCACACACCTCTCTTTCAGTACAGTAACAATCCCCACACCTCTCTTTCAGTACAGTAACAATCCCCACACACCTCTTTCAGTACAGTAACAATCCCCACACACCTCTTTCAGTACAGTAACAATCCCCACACACCTCTTTCAGTACAGTAACAATCCACACACACTCTTTTTTCAGTACAGTAACAATCCCCACACACCACCTCTTTCAGTACAGTAACAATCCCCACACACCTCTTTCAGTACAGTAACAATCCCCACACACCTCTTTCAGTACAGTAACAATCCCCACACACCTCTTTCAGTATAGTAACAATCCCCACACACCTCTTTCAGTACAGTAACAATCCCCACACCTCTTTCAGTACAGTGACAATCCCCACACACACTCTTTCAGTACAGTAACAATCCCCACACCTCTCTTTCAGTACAGTAACAATCCCCACACCTCTCTTTCAGTACAGTAACAATCCCCACACACCGCTCTCTTTCAGTACAGTAACAATCCCCCACACCTTTCTTTCAGTACAGTGACAATCCACACACAACCTCTCTTTCAGTACAGTGACAATCCACACACACCTCTCTTTCAGTACAGTAACAATCCCCCCACACCTTTCTTTCAGTACAGTGACAATCCACACACACCTCTTTCAGTACAGTAACAATCCCCACACACCTCTCTTTCAGTACAGTAACAATCCACACACCTCTTTCAGTACAGTAACAATCCACACACCTCTCTCTTCAGTACAGTAACAATCCCCACACACCTCTTTCAGTACAGTAACAATCCACACACCTCTCTTTCAGTACAGTAACAATCCCCACACACCTCTTTCAGTACAATAACAATCCCCACACACCTCTTTCAGTACAGTAACAATCCACACCTCTTTCAGTACAGTAACAATCCACACACTCTCTTTCAGTACAGTAACAATCCCCACACCTCTCTTTCAGTACAGTGACAATCCCCACACCTCTCTGTCAGTACAGTAACAATCCCCACACACCTCTTTCAGTACAGTAACAATCCCCACACCTCTCTTTCAGTACAGTAACAATCCCACACACACCTCTCTTTCAGTACAGTAACAATCCCCCCACACCTCTCTCAGTACAGTAACAATCCACACACACCTCTCTTTCAGTACAGTAACAATCCCCACACACCTCTCTTTCAGTACAGTAACAATCCCCACACACCTCTCTTTCAGTACAGTAACAATCCACACACCTCTTTCAGTACAGTAACAATCCCCACACCTCTCTTTCAGTACAGTAACAATCCACACACCTCTCTTTCAGTACAGTAAACATCCCCACACCTCTTTCAGTACAGTAACAATCCCCCACACACCTCTTTCAGTACAGTAACAATCCCCCCACACCTCTCAGTACAGTAACAATCCACACACCTCTCTTTCAGTACAGTAACAATCCCCACACACCTCTTTCAATACAGTAAACAATCCCACACACCTCTCTCAGTACAGTAACAATCCACACACCTCTCTTTCAGTACAGTAACAATCCCCACACCTCTCTTTCAGTACAGTAACAATCCCCACACACCTCTTTCAGTATAGTAACAATCCACACACACCTCTTTCAGTACAGTAACAATCCACACACACCTCTTTCAGTACAGTGACAATCCACACACCTCTCTTTCAGTACAGTGACAATCCACACACCTCTTTCAGTATAGTAACAATCCCACACACCTCTTTCAGTACAGTAACAATCCACACACCTCTCTTTCAGTACAGTAACAATCCCCACACCTTTTTCAGTACACTAACAATCCCCACACCTCTCTCAGTACAGTAACAATCCACACACCTCTTTCAGTACAGTAACAATCCACACACCTCTCTTTCAGTACAGTAACAATCCCCACACACCTCTCTTCAGTACAGTAACAATCCCCACACACCTCTCTTTCAGTACAGTAACAATCCCCACACCTCTCTTTCAGTACAGTAACAATCCCCACACACACCTCTTTCAGTACAGTAACAATCCACACACACCTCTCTTTCAGTACAGTAACAATCCCCACACCTCTCTTTCAGTACAGTAACAATCCCACACACCTCTTTCAGTACAGTAACAATCCACACACCTCTTTCAGTACAGTAACAATCCCCACACCCTCTTTCAGTACAGTAACATCCCCACACACCTCTTTCAGTACAGTAACAATCCACACACCTCTTTCAGTACAGTAACAATCCCACACCTCTCTTTCAGTACAGTAACAATCCACACACCTCTTTCAGTACAGTAACAATCCCCACACCTCTCTCAGTACAGTAACAATCCCCACACACCTCTCTTTCAGTACAGTAACAATCCCCACACACACCTCTCTTTCAGTACAGTAACAATCCCCACACCTCTTTCAGTACAGTAACAATCCACACACCTCTTTCAGTACAGTAACAATCCCCACACCTCTTTCAGTACAGTAACAATCCACACACCTCTCTTTCAGTACAGTAACAATCCCCACACCTCTCTTTCAGTACAGTAACAATCCCACACACCTCTCTTTCAGTACAGTAACAATCCCACACACTCTCTTTCAATACAGTAACAATCCCCACACACCTCTTTCAGTACAGTAACAATCCACACACCTCTTTCAGTACAGTAACAATCCCCCCACACATCTAAGACCTCTTTCAGTACAGTTCATGCAATCTTGACATCATACTACAGCAATGCCTAGCCTATCATGTATAAACGCTTTGTGAACCTTGTAGAGGTTTAAATGCTCGTATAAATTAAGCATTCACTCACTGTTTTGGCAGCACTATTATGCAAAGTATGTTTGTACCTTATGGGTTCCCAGGTTTGATACTGTCGCCACACTAACAGGTATTATACACTGGTGTTGAAGCTTACCCTGCAGTTTTCTGAATTTGTTCAAATGGCAAGTAAGCATTCTACTTTTTTTTTTTTTTAAACCACCTTATCCACGTGCATTTACCAGCATTTTTTTAATGCATCCATCTGAATTTGTTCAAATGGCAAGTTAGCATTCTAATCTATCTTTGTAACCACCTTTTCCTCTATCTATGAACCAGCACTTTTTTTTTCAACCTGTCTGTTTGTAACTTTTTTCATAATTATGTCAATATATTCATCTGCATTTTTTTTTCACACCCATCTGTTCGTAACTTTTTTCATATATTAATCTATTCATCTGCATTTTCTTTTTTAACCCATCTGTTTGTAGCTTTCTTTATATGTCAGTCTAATTACCTGCATTTTTTTTTACCAATCTGTTGAAAAACTTTCTTCAATGTCACTTTGTTCATCTGTATTTTTTTAAGCCATCTGTTTGTAATTTATTTTATATATGTCAGTCTATTCATCTGCTTTTCTTTTCTAATCATATGTTCATAACTTTCTTCATACGTGAATCATTTTCACTTCTTCACACCAGTCCTACCATCTCTTTCTCTCTCATAACCCTGCAAGTTGTAAAGAAGCTTTGCACTTGAAATATTTACGGTATTCCTGTTTTCTACGTGCTTGTATCTTTATGAAGCTGTTCACGTCTTCAATGCCATCCACACAACCCTCTTTCCCCTCTCTCTCCATCTCACATATGCTCTGACCATTTGGCGTCGTTTTAAGGATTGCCTCTCTGCTTTCAGTGCATCTTTTGTTTGGTTGATAACGACATGAATGAACTTATGCATTTTTCTTTCTTCCTCCTATACTTTGTTCAACTATGTTTCCTTGTGCTTTCATCAGCATCGTCACTATTTATACCATTACAATGGTCATTACTAATATGTTTACTTGTTGTTAAAGCATCGAGTGGGTTTTACTTTGTTTCAATGGAAGGCAGTCGTAGAGCAGTTGTAGACTGGAAGACTACATACTGTTGAGATGTTTTATTGATCTCTGAGTAACAAAGTTTGTGAGCCTTGTCCCTATTTCTCTGCCCTTCTCTCTGTTTCTGTCTCTGTCTCTGTCTCTCTCTCTCTCTCTCTCTCTCTCTCAGTATCTCTCTATGCCTCTCTGTGTCACCCGTCTCTCTCTCCTTCTCCCTCCCTGTTTCTGTCCGTTAGTCTATTTGTCTCACCCAGCAGTCAGTACAGCCAAGACTAAGGCCTTGTGGTTATGATCTGTATTCTGTCTACCTGCCTGTCTATCTGTCTCACCCAGCAGTCAGTACAGCCAAGACTAAGGCCTTGTGGTTATGATCTGTATTCTGTCTACCTGCCTGTCTATCTGTCTCACCCAGCAGTCAGTACAGCCAAGACTAAGGCCTTGTGGTTATGATCTGTATTCTGTCTACCTGCCTGTCTATCTGTCTCCCCTGGCAGTCAGTACAGCCAAGACTAAGGCCTTGTGGTTATGATCTGTATTCTGTCTACCTGCCTGTCTATCTGTCTCACCCAGCAGTCAGTACAGCCAAGACTAAGGCCTTGTGGTTATGATCTGTATTCTGTCTACCTGCCTGTCTATCTGTCTCCCCTGGCAGTCAGTACAGCCAAGACTAAGGCCTTGTGGTTATGATCTGTATTCTGTCTACCTGCCTGTCTATCTGTCTCACCTGGCAGTCAGTACAGCCAAGACTAAGGCCTTGTGGTTATGATCTGTATTCTGTCTACCTGCCTGTCTATCTGTCTCACCCAGCAGTCAGTACAGCCAAGACTAAGGCCTTGTGGTTATGATCTGTATTCTGTCTACCTACCTGCCTGTCTATCTGTCTCACCCAGCAGTCAGTACAGCCAAGACTAAGGCCTTGTGGTCATGATCTGTATTCTGTCTACCTGCCTGTCTATCTGTCTCCCCTGGCAGTCAGTACAGCCAAGACTAAGGCCTTGTGGTTATGATCTGTATTCTGTCTACCTGCCTGTCTATCTGTCTCCCCTGGCAGTCAGTACAGCCAAGACTAAGGCCTTGTGGTTATGATCTGTATTCTGTCTACCTGCCTGTCTATCTGTCTCCCCTGGCAGTCAGTACAGCCAAGACTAAGGCCTTGTGGTTATGATCTGTATTCTGTGGACGGCACTCTTGTCAGTCTGTCTGCCTACCTGTCTGCTTGACTCACCTGGCGTTAAGCAGAGCCAACACCCGAGCCTCGTAGTTTTGGACAACGTTGTCGCAATCGATCAGCAGCGGGGCCGTGAAGTGCTTGGTTGGGTTCTGGCTGACGATGGTCCTGGCCATCAGCAGCAGCTCTCGAACTTGACGATCTTTTTCATGAGGGGGTCCCTCATTGTTGAAGACCACATAGCGATCCTTTAGCTCTTCCTGCAGACGAAGACATTCTCTGACGCTACTAAGCCATGTCTGTAAGCCCATGACTTTCATTTAAACAAAAAAAAAAAAATTAAAACGAAAAAAAAAAAGGGAGGGTTACTGAGCAAGTAAAGAACTGCCCCATTTACTGCACAAAAAGACGTCTCTAATTTTTAAAAAATAAATAAATATAAAAGGAAAAGAATTTCTCAAATGTACGTATATGTATTTTGTCTGTGAGTGTGTGTCTCTTGCGCTTTGTCCGTCTCAGTCTGTCTGCCTCTCTCTCTCTCTCTATACATATACAATCTCAAACGCCTAACAACTATACATGCATCTTGTTCAACTCTGACTGGTTGGCTTAAAACATCACAGAAGAATCTCCTCAACCTCACTCCTCCACTCCCCCACCCCCCCCCCCCCCCCCCCCCCCCCCTTATACACACACAGAAAAGGAGAGGAGGGGGGCGGGAATGAAGGGAAGGAGGATTATAAGGGTGGGTGATAAGAGGTACTGGATGGTGGGGGTGAGAAAGGGAAGTGGGGAGGACTGGGAGGGGTAGTCAAAGAAAGACAGAAACAGACAGAGAAACACATGCAGACAGACGGACAGGGACAGACCCATAGACTGAGAGAGGTAGAGACGCACACAGAGAGGTTGTTCGACTGTAACCAACCATCTTGCTCTGATCCGTTCAGTTAAGAAGGAACAGATGCACCTGAAGGCACAGGTAGGACCCACAGAAGCATTCTCCTCAACCACCGAACAAACCAGCTGGGAGCAATCCTGCACCACTCTTGGAAGACTAAGCTGGGTTCACAGAAGGTGCAAACATGCACAGGGCATTCCACTGAGATGTGGAGGGACATCAATGCTCCCTGGCAGATGGCTTTTGAGTACTGGGCACTGGACTGTCGTGACAGAACCCCCACAGGAGCATTCCCATGGGTTTACCAGCCCCATAGTTCATGACTGCAGAGCCCACTGGCAAAAAACGCCACCATCAAGCAACTGCTCAGATCCATTCCGTTTACCACACATGAGCAAATCTTACCAGCTTACCTTGATCAGTTTCCTCAACTGAACAGGAGCGTTCTCCACTTTCTCTTGGATGATGTCAGCACAACGACCTTCACCCTGACCCCTGGAGAGCTTGTCTCCAAAGGTAAAGATGACCAGCATATGATCCATGACCTGTAACCCAAACAGAGCGCGCACCTGTTCCACAGTCTCCACCTGCACACAGCCAGGAGAAAAGAGAGGGTTGACTGGGCGTGGACATCAACCCACACAGCATCATCATCATCACCATCAACAACCACAATAGCTGTTCAGTTTCAATTCACTATGTTTCTAGCCCAGCTGACAGCCAGGAACCACATCACAGCTGTGACGTTGTCAGCCCTCGATTTCCATACATGTTTCACACAATAACGTCATGTGTGTGCTTATGTATGTATGTATTGCGTGTGTGTGTGTGTGTGTGTTGTATATGTGTGTGTGTGTGTGTGTGTGTGTGTGTGTGTGTGTGTTGTGTGTGTGTGTGTGTGTGTGTGTGTGTGTGTGTGTGTGTGTGTGTGTGTGTGTGTGTTTCTGACCTGTTCATTGGTGAAGCGACCTCCAATGACCAGAGCGATCACGTGCGGTCCAGGGGTGACCATGCCGATGCATTTCCGGATTTCCTTCAGCAGTAGGTCCTCAGGTGTGTGTCAGTGTCAAAGAATCCAGGTGTGTCCACCACCTGTCTCAGAGACAGAATGGCAAACGGTGACAGAGAGAGAGGGAGAGAGAGAGGGGGGGGACAGTGACACAGAGAGAGGGACACAGTGACAGAAAGAGGGGGTGGGGAGAGAGAGAGAGAGAGAGAGAGAGACAGTGACAGAGAGAGTGGGAGAAGTGACAGAGAGGCAGACAGTGACAGAGAGAGGTTGACACACACACACACACACACACACACACACAGAGGGAGACAGAGAACAGAGAGAGAGAGGGGGGAGACAGTAACACAGAGAGAGAGAGACAGAGAGAGAGAGAGGGGGACAGAGAGCAAAAGAGAGAGAGAGAGAGACACAGAGAGAGACAGAGAGAGAGACAGAGACAGAGAAAAAGAGAGGGAGACAGACAGACAGAAAGACGGGACACAGAGAGAGAGGGAGACAGAGAGAAAGACGGGACACAGTGAGAGAGAGACTGATAGAGAACAGAGAGACAGAGACAGACAAGACAGACAGAGAATGGATGAACAAACAACGTACAAACTGTTTACTGCAGGAAAGGAATAAGCACAAGTCAATGGCTTTTTTTCCATCCGGCTCTCAAACAAAGGAAAGGTACCTAAACATATGATATGAAACAAACACATTGCAGAGAACTGCATATCAGCACATATACAACAACGAATACATAGCAATTTAGAATGAAGAATGCAGTATGCAAGTAGAGGAAGAGAGTGTGGGAAGGTGAGAGGGAGGTAGAGGATAGAGAGAGAGAGAGAGAGAGACACACACACACACACACACACACACACACACACACACACACACTGTAGAGTTTCTAAGTAACATAAACATAACTGTCTTCCTTAGATTTCATTAAAATGCCTACCTTCATTCAGTCTCTCTCTCTCCCTCTCTCTCTCTCTCTCTCACCCACACACACACACACACACACACACACACACACACACACACTCTCTCTCTCGCACACTCACTCACCACACACGCACACACACACCACACACAAACACACACACATACTCCACACACACACTTACACACACACACTCTCACACACCTCTTCCTCCTTCCTTTTTCCTTGTGTCCCTCCAATGCCTTCCTTTTTCTTCTCCCCCCCCCCCCTCCCCCCCTCTCCCCTCCTTATAACTATTGAGCACTGTGCAAACTCAGATTCATGATGACAAAAGAAAAGGTCACTTCTCACATCCACATCTATTCCAAATCGGTTGACCCTGAACATCTGACACGAAGTCGTTTCAGAACCGAACCCTCCACCCTCCTGGAACCGTGCCATGCCCAGGATGGTATTTCCCGCTGAGCTCTTGCCGTTCCCTGTTCTTCCAATGAGCACCAGCCGACACTCCGTGTCTGGGAAAGACAACACTGAAAACGAAGGGCATCAGAGGTCACACAAGTCATTGTGTGGGTCAATGTGACAAGTCTTTGCCTCAATCAATCATCGTCTCATTGGTCTACAGAATGGTCGTCACTGTTCACTAACCTTTTTTTTTTTTTAACACACTCCGTGTCTGCGAAAGAGACGTCACTGAAAGAGGGAGGCGTCACATTGTAGACAGGTCATCATGCGGGTCAACGTGACAAGGAATTACCTCAATCATCGTCTCATTGGTCTACAGAATGGTTTTCACTTGACTTACTAATTCTTTTTAACACACTCCACGTCTGGGCAAGAGAGCACTCATGCAGGTAGAGCGCAGACAAGTCATGATGCCTCAGCAATTCAATCGTCTCATTGTCTACAGAGTGGTCATCACTTTAACTTACCAACCAGTCATCACTTTAACTTACCAAAACTTTTTTTTAAAAACACACTCTGTGTCCCGGAAAGACAGCACTGAAAGAGAAGGGCGTCAGAGGCCACAGAGGTCATCACGAGGGTCAGCGAGACAAGTCATTGCCTCAGTCATCGTCTCATTGTCTACAGAGTGGTCGTCACTTTAACTTACCAATTTTTTTAACACACTTTCACTTTTACCAATTTTTTTTTAACACTCCGTGTCTGAAAGAGAAGGATATCAGAGGTCATCTTATTGGTCTTACTGGTCTACAGAGTGTTCCTGACTTTAATTCACCATTTTTTAAAACTTGCATGCGAAAACAACTTGTTCCACAGAAAATGCAGTTTCAGCTGTTGAGGTGAGTGTGCGTTTGTGCGTGCATGGCAAACTTCAGCGTAGGAATTTTCTACTGAAGCATTAACACTAGCATTATCAAACTTGTATCAAAGGCTCAAAATTGTTAAGACCTTTACAGCAAAACAGTCAAAAATATCAGATTAACTTTATCAGCAATGATTTCAACATAACAAAATTGCCTTGTTCTTTGACATTTTGATCACTTACAATCATTGCTTTACACACAGATCAGTGACAATTTAAGTAATATAACCACAACTAATGTTTTAAGTTATATTTTGAGAGGACTGGACCAATTAATGCAATTTCTTCTGGGCAAAGGTGTAAACGAAATCAGACATAATACTAATTATAAGACCCACATAGGCAGCTTATAGATACACCTTGCCAGACATAATGTGAGAGAGAAGATGACGATTTACAATGACAGAAACACGTGAAGCTGCATTGTGTTCATGAGATAAAACAGCCTCACTAGTTTCAACAACTACAAATCTATACACCAGACTGTTTGAATACACAGCAAAGTTTACATTTTTGTCAAAAAAGAAAAGAACAGAAAGACATCTTTTTTGCTTTTTTTTTTTTTTTTTTTTTTTTTTTTTTCTTCATTTCTGAAAGGATGATTATCTATCGTAACTATCAACGCTGGTAGTCAAACATGGATAGAAGAGGCAGCTACCTTGTCCGGGAGAGGCGGAGAGTACGAAGGAATTAGGGTGAACTGATTTTGTGTCTCACCAGTGACCTTGAGACACTATGCTATACCCTGTGCTACACTGAAGACAGCAGACTGACCTGGGAAAAACAGAAAAAAAAAATGGGTCCAGAGAGAAGAGATGATGCCAGATCAGGCACATAAGATCCATACGGCTCTGTTCCTCCCTGTTTGGCCCATCCACCTTTTTGTTCTTCATGTGTAGGTGTGTTGAGTAGCACCAGCAAGGCATATGATATAGGCAACTGTGCTGCTTCTCTTTCTTTTTGCATAATGAGTTTATTTTATCAACTGTTTCTCCTTTCATGATGATGGGATGATGGTCATCATCATCATCATCATCATCATCATCATCATCTCATCACCACCATCATCATGTCATCATCATCATCACCATAATGAGGTGATGATGATGATGATGAAGATATGTATGTGAGTGTGTGTGTGTGTGTGTGTGTGTTGTGTGTGTGTGTGTGTGTGTGTGTGTGTGTGTGTGTGCGTGCGCACGCGTGTGTATGTGTGTGTGTGGTGAAAATCTTTTTCCTATATTATGTTTTTGTATTTGAATGATCTTGAAGACTATCTGAAAGACAATGGGTGTTCACCATTAGAAATTAGGCTTTCTTTGGATATTGATAAAATGAATTATGTCAAACTTTTTGTCTCGTTCTACACAGATGGCACAATTATATCTTCAGACAAAGTGGGATTGCAAAATGCACCAGATTCCTTGCTATTATATGTGAACACATACATCATGTGTGAACGCATGCAAAAACATCTTGCACACACATCAAATCCCATCACCAACTTCCAGAAGAGTTCAAGGCCAATTTGACCGTTGTATGTTACACATAGCATGCATCCTGCGTGAGAAATGCAAAGAATGAAGAAAGTAAGGATACTGAGTGAACGATATTGGACAATACTGACTGGATGACACAGAAAACGACTGAAAGAAGTGCCAGCTGGCAGCTCTTCAGTCGGCAATACCCAGATAGGCAGCCCCGTTGTAAACAGAGTGGGGATTGTAAAGTGCTTAGAGCTTGGTCTCTAGCCGAGAACAGGCGCTATATAAGTATTCATTATCATTATTATTATTATACTGTAATAAGTGGAAGCTAACAGTTAATGCTGCTAAAACTAAAAATAATGATATTTAACAGGACTCATTTCATTATGGAAATCAAAAAGTTGATTATGTCACCAGCTTCAATATTCAGGGGTAGATTTTAATCGAATGGGTTCTTTTGCTAAATGTAAGTAAAACACTTTTGATAAAGCATCATTAGCCATGTTTAAACTGATACAAAAGGCGAGAACAGTGGATTTACCTACTCATGTTATCTTAGATTTATTTGATGAAATGATTGTTCCAGTATTATTATATGGTTGTGACATATGGGGATACAAAAATGCAAATATTGCTGATAAATTTCAGCTAAAATTTTTTAAATATGTATTTCGCTTAAAAAAGAAGTACAACGTCAAACATGATTTATGGTGGAACAGGATCAGCACTGTCTATGTCTGAATGATTCAATTTTGGCCTAGTTTGGTTCTCAATCTCCTGTTGGAAAAATGTGGATTAGGTTCTATTCTTTCATGTTACATTTGCACAATAGCGCAGTAACTGTGTTTCCCTGGTAAGTGAGCATTAAACACATATTTGTACAATCTGGTTTTGACTGTGTTTGGAGCAATCCATCATCTACAGACGTCAATGCATTATGTAGGAATGCCACAAATAGTTTGCAATGCTCTTTTTGTCAAACGTGGCAACGTGCTTGCTCTGCCTTACTATGTGTATGCTTTGTGTGCCTTAATCTGCCTAACTATACACTTTCCTTTGTGTGCCTTAATCTGCCTAACTATACACTTTTTTGTGTGTGCCTTAATCTGCCTAACTATACACTTTGCTTTGTGTGCTTTAATCTGCCTAACTATACACTTTGCTTTGTGTGCCTTAATCTGCCTTACTATACACTTTGCTTTGTGTGCCTTAATTTGCATTACTATACACTTTGCTTTGTGTGCTTTAATCTGCCTTACAATACACTTTGCTTTGTGTTCTTAATCTGCCTTTCTATGTACTATGCTTAGCATGCTTCTTTGTGTTCTGGCCCATCCATTTTTTTGGCCTAGGAGGAAAAGCAAAAGACAGACTCACTGAAGTGGTCTCGCGGACCCTGTCCACTGTGAGGTCTTCTGGGTCTGGGTGCAAACCCCCCTCCTCCCTCTGCTTCACCTCTCTCCCCCCTGAAACACACATACATGCGCACGCGCACACACACACACACACACACACACACACACACACACACACACACTCACAAGCATATACATACACACACCACACAGACACACGCGCGCACACACACACACACACACACACACACACACACACACACACAAAGACACACACACACACACACACTCACACACACACACAGAGACAAACATGAACACACACACACACACACACACACACGTCACACACACACACTACATGTAAGTAAAATCCCACACATGGGGGAGGGGGCGAGGGAGTGAATATGATTTTCAGACATGTATCCAGGTTATCATTTACAGGGGGAACGGGCTTTACATCTGCTATTCAAAACTGAAACCCACAAATGAAAGAAATTAGAATGCTTTCTGACAAATGTTTGCACTTTTTTCAACTCCAACAAAAACTTTGGGGGGGAGGGGTGTGGGAGGGGGGTGTCAAAAATGTACAATAAAATTTTTTGTTTTTTTTTTTTTTTGGTGGGGGGGGGGGTGTTGGGGGGGGGGGGGTTGTTGGGTTTTTTTTTTTTTTTTGTCTCTCCTAATTTAAACTACGCATTTAAAACATCTAGATTAATGAGAGAGAGAGAAAAAAAAAACACTGTGGGATCTGAGCGAGGCTCACCTGACTGAAACCAAAGGCTGTCGATCTTCAGGGGATGACGATGATACGTGGTCCCCGCACCACCCTGCCCGTCGGCTGCTCTTTAGGCCTGGCCCCACCCCAGGGGTCAATGCGTGAACCGAAGGAGGTCATCTCTGTCATGGCAGGTCCAGCTTGGGACCCCCTTCCCTCGCCCAACTCTCCATACTGGGGGAAGACGTTGCTGGGGGATAGAGAGGTGGTGGGGAGGGAGAGGAGGGTGGGGAGTCTGTTGCCGCTGGTTCAGGGAGGTAGGGCTTGACTCTGTCGCACTGGCGGCATCGGTAGATGGTGTCCTCATTCACAGCCTTGCATTCACTGCATCTCCACATGGCCCTGGAACTGGTGTAAAACAATAAACCACAAAACAAGTGGGGCTAGCTCTCTCTTCCATAGTGAAATAAATACATGCCTGTAACCCATAGGGTAACTCTTGTTCCCAGGATGAAATAAATACACGCCCATAACTTGAAACCCATGCTGATTATGACACCGAATCACCTAGCAGATAATATGGACAGCACAGAGCACTCAGAACAAACAAGGAAAGATCCCCCATAAAAAAAAAAGGTTGTTCCAAGCTTGCCTACATATCCCGTACTGGAAACATTGACACAGCAACAACAACTGAAGAAATGAACAAATCTAATACAAATGAACATTTATTCCAGACTGGCAAAGCCTTTTTTTAAACAAAGCAAAGAGTGACAACTGACTTCCCAACAGACACAGAGTTTAGAGTCCACTATGAACAGCTTTAAACTATGGCAGCACAGTGGTGTCACAAAGCTCATTATGGCTATTTTCCTGCTTTCCCCAAGAAAAACAGATATTATCTTTCAGAGAAAAGTACAGCACCAATGTAGAAACCGTTTACCACCACCGCTGCTTCCCCCGAGAAAAACAGATATCATCTTTCAGAGAAAAATACAGCAATGATATGTACATCACTTTTCACCACTGTTATTGTTAAAGGTTTTCGTAACTTTCCCTATTTTCATGAGGAAAACAGTTACTCTTCAGGGAAACAGCAATAACTGCTGGGAAAACGGCTATCATCACTGTGATCCCTAGGGATCTCAGCCAATCTCCCTGTTTTTCCTTAACTCCACTTTTGGCTTCCCGTGCAGTAATTATTACCACTGGTACATACATACATTTAAAAGGTTGCCAGGAAAAAAACAGTGATGATAACTGATTTACAATAACTTATTTCCCTGCTTTTTTCAAAATAATGTCTGTTCTCTTCAGGAGAACTGGGATACCATTTATTGTCTGAAGGAAAACAGAAAAAGGATTGTGATCTTGTGGAGAAACATTTATTATCCTTAAAACACACACACACACACACACACACACACACACACGCGCGCGCGCGCGCGCGCGCGGAAAGCAGTTGCAATCTTAAGGGAAAGATGGAGAACAGCAATACAAGCTATGTTTCCTATTTTCATTGTTTTCCTCTTGGATCAGCCAAAGACACCACTATGTTCCTATGCTGATTCCTTGTTTTCATTATTTTCAACAGTGCAATACCTGTTTCACTCTCAGCTACAGGAAAAGCAGTTATCTTCCTCAGAAATGTGTGAGTCAAAGCAGTAATGATGATAATTACTGACAGGAATACTAACAATGGTCAAAATATTGAAAAATAAAAAAGACAGGATTACTACTACTTTGGTAATAATAAGGCAATAGCAGCTGTAGAATGGGAAAATGGAGAGTGGGTTTGAGGATTCTTAAACAACATGGCTGCCATTGCAACAGTCTTAGTGGCGTTGTGGGTTAGAGGATTCTTAAACAGCATGGTTGCCATGGCAACAGTCTTAGTGGTGATGGCGATGGAGAAGTTAATGCTAGTGGTGGTAATATCAATACTAACAATTGTATTAATGATGATAATGCTAACAATTATTGCGAAGGGTAATGGTAATAAAAGCATAATACAGAAATATATTTAGAAAATACATTATTATAATAATGATGATATAAAATTTCTTGAAATAGACAAATGAAACACATAAATTGTAGGGAAAAAAAAAAATTTAAATAATGATAACAGAATAAACAGATAAAAACATTTAAAAGATTAACAATATTAATAATAGTAATGATAATAAAGGTATTAATACTAAGGGGGGGGAGGAGAACAACAACAGCAACAACAACAACAACAAAAGCGGTGGAGGGGTAGAGGAGGGCAGGAAGAACGAAAAAGGAGATGGAAGGTATAAATTATGGGAAGGATGAAATCTGACAGGTATATTAATAATCATGATATGTATATTCATAGTTTTGATAATAATTGTGACTGTAACCATATAGTAATGATTGTGATCAATGCTATAGGAAGCTGGAAAAGTGGTAAGCTGACATGTCAGAAATATTGTAAAGAATGATAATTATATTAATGATAGTACTAGTAGTAATTATAACATCTGAATGATAATTATATTAATGATAGTACTAGTAGTGATTATAACATCTGTGATAGTTATGAAATGGTAAGTATATGTAACAAAAGGTATACTGATTAAATAGATAACTAAATTGTTTAGATCCGGTAGTTGTTATAAATACAATAAAAATAAATATGTGTGTATATATATATATATATGTATGTGTGTGTGTGTGTGTGTGTGTGTGTGTGTGTGTGGTGTGTGTACTCCGTGTGTGTGTAGGTGGAGGGAGGGGAGGGGGGGAGCGGGGGGGGGGGGGGGGGGGGGGGGGGGGGGTGGTGTGTGTGGGTGGTGTGTGTGGGTGTGTGTGTGGGTTGTTTCCACATAATTACAAACACCTACACAACATATGCACAGGAAAGAGGGAAGATGGAACAGAAGCTCTTGTAGAGGAAATAGTATATGAAATTAAAAGAAAACCAAATGAAGGAAACGGGAGTGGACAAGTATCTGAATAAACAAACAACAGACTGATGTGACAAATTATAGAGAGACCGTAGTGAGATGGGAAAGGAAGAAAGCTGTAGGTTATGTGTGAGGTAAATAGTGGGAGATATGGTAGTATGTGGGTTGTTGGAGGATATTATGGGCTGCAGTGGTGGATAGGTACATGTTACTTTATGGTAATGCTATGTGGGTGGATGGAAGAAGGGGATGGGGTTTACATACTAACTGGGAGAGGGGAGGTGCAACATATTCACATATACACAATATTCCCCTCTCTCTCTCTCTCTCTCTCTCTAATAAATAAGTTATACTTCAGTGCAATATCAGTTATTTTCACACATGCTTTTCTAATGGTTTTGATAAAACAGACTATGTGGACTTCGGCCTGTAACTGGATGGGTCACTAGAGTCACATGATTTAAAAATTAGAATAACTTCAGCATTTTCTTAACTGTGTTGAGAAATAATTCTCTTGAGAGTCACGTGTATGAGCGTGCATGAGTGAGTGGCAAGCATATGTGTGGGAGTGCTGTGTATGTGTATATGGGTGTGTATGTGTGTGTGGAGAGAGAGACAGACATACAGACAGACAGACAGAGACAGAGACATAGACACACAGAGACAGAGAAAGAAAATACCATGTGCATGAGTTTGTGTGTGGCTGCCAAAGTCAATGTGTGTGTGTGTGTGTGTGTGTGTGTGTGTGTGTGTGTGTGTGCGCGCGCAGCGCGCGCGCGCGCGTGTGTGCGTGTGTGTGTTTGAGTGTTTAAGTGAGTGTGTGAGTGAATATTTAAGTGAGTATGTGTATGTGTGTGTGTGTGTATGTGTATGTATGCATCAAGACTTTTTGCTGATGATACAGCTGTCTACAGGTTTATCACCTGTGCAGAAGACCCAGCCTAGCTTCAGGAGGACTTCCAACACCCGGAACAACGGGAGAGAGAGATGGGACATGGCCTTCCACCCAGACAAGTGCAGTGTGCTGCCCTTCACCAGTAGTCACTCTCCTCTTCTCTCCAACTACACCCTCCACGGCCAGACACTGGAGAGAGTCACCTCCCCACAAAGTACCTCGGGGTCAGGCTGGAGACTACACTGGGCTTCACTCAGCACATCGAGAACATCTGTGCTAAGGCCGACAAGACACTGGGCTTCTTGAGAAGGAACTTGAAGGTGTGTTCCAGCCATACCAAAGAGCTGGCCTACAAAGCAATGATTCGTCCAATTGTGGAGTAGGCCTGCGCTGTATGGGACCCAAACTCTGACAAGCTCATCACAACCCTTGAGAAGGTCCAGCGAAGGGCAGCCAGATTCGTCACCAAACTGCTACCGCAACACTTCTAGTGTTACAGACATGCTAACGCTACTCAAATGACCTGCGCTCCAACAACGACGTCGCTGCGCCAGACTCACAATGCTCCACAAAATCTTCAACGATCAAGCTTGCGTCTCCTGCGCCGACCTCAAGCAGCAGCCTCGAAGTGGTCGTTGCAGCAACCATAACCAACAGCTGCTGCAAAGAATCCAATGGCATACTGACCATAGGAAGTATTCTTTCTTTCCGAGGATCGTTGGCGACTGGAACTCCCTCCCAGCTGAGGCCCCCTCCTACAACGCCTTCTGCTTGAGGGCATTGAGGGCCTTCCAGGCACAGTAGACCCCCCTCCATCCCCCCCCCACACACACACACACACACACACACACTATGTCTTTCATTTTTTTTTTCTTCTTCTTTCTTTCCTAATGGCATATGGATAAAGACTATGAGTACGAAATTCGACTAAGTGCACACACTTGCACTTCGCCAAAGATGTTAGTAATGGTCAAAGTTATGACCACTGAACATTATGGAAGTAGAAGAAGAAGACTTCTTCTTTCATGAAGTGTCCACCTTCAACAGCTGAAGATTGCTGACAATTCTGTGGTGAGGGGAATGTTGAACTGTGTCAAGGAATGCCCCTACATCCCCACTGAGCTATTCTGGCCCTCCCACATCCCCACTGAGCTATTCTGGCCCCCAACATCCCCACTGAGCTATTCTGGCCCCCACATCCCCACTGAGCTATTCTGGCCCCCCACATCCCCACTGAGCTATTCTGGCCCCCCCACATCCCCACTGAGCTATTCTGGCCCCCACATCCCCACTGAGCTATTCTGGCCCCCCACATCCCCACTGAGCTATTCTGCACCCCCCCCCCCCCCCCCCATCCCCACTGAGCTATTCTGGCCCCCCACATCCCCACTGAGCTATTCTGCACACACCCTCCCCCTCCCCCACATCCCCACTGAGCTATTCTGGCCCCCACATCCCCACTGAGCTATTCTGGGCCCCCACATCCCCACTGAGCTATTCTGGCCCCCCCACATCCCCACTGAGCTATTCTGGCCCCCCACATCCCCACTGAGCTATTCTGGCCCCCCACTGAGCTATTCTGGCCCCCCACATCCCCACTGAGCTATTCTGGCCCCCCCACTGAGCTATTCTGGGCCCCCACATCCCCACTGAGCTATTCTGGCCCCCCACATCCCCACTGAGCTATTCTGGCCCCCCACATCCCCACTGAGCTATTCTGACCCCCCACATCCCCACTGAGCTATTCTCGGGCCCCCACATCCCCACTGAGCTATTCTGGCCCCCACATCCCCACTGAGCTATTCTGACCCCCACATCCCCACTGAGCTATTCTGGGCCCCCACATCCCCACTGAGCTATTCTGACCCCCCCACATCCCACTGAGCTATTCTGGCCCCCCACATCCCCACTGAGCTATTCTGACCCCCACATCCCCACTGAGCTATTCTGGGCCCCCACATCCCCACTGAGCTATTCTGGCCCCCCACATCCCCACTGAGCTATTCTGGCCCCCCACATCCCCACTGAGCTATTCTGGCCCCCACATCCCCACTGAGCTATTCTGGGCCCCCACATCCCCACTGAGCTATTCTGACCCCCCACATCCCCACTGAGCTATTCTCGGCCCCCCACATCCCCACTGAGCTATTCTCGGCCCCCCCATCCCCACTGAGCTATTCTGGCCCCCCACATCCCCACTGAGCTATTCTGGCCACCCACATAGCACCGTGTGCCAAAAGGCCCATGGAAACTGATCCATTTGCCCGTCTGCGACCTCGTCCGGTAAGGCTCCACTACTTCAGCCACTTCGGAGGGTCAGCAGACGCCTAAGGTATCACTGCCTGGGCAGGCTCCAAGGCCTCCAGCGCTGGATAGTGTTCCCCCCAGTTTTTTTTTCCTGTGGGTTCATCCACGCCACCAGAAGCAGCATGACCTTTCAATGAACCAGGATGGCTGCTGCCCCAGCCGGGCACTTCCGGAAGCTAGACTGAACCAGCCCCTCCGATACTGGCAAAAAGTGGCCATCGCTTCCCTCTGCCCATCCCGGATGCGTACGTCACCCAGGGCGGACAGAAGATGCTGCATTCGGGTGAACCGGACCAATCACCTCCAGCCATCCGGCGAGGCGACAAACCAATCCACGGCCTGCCACAATGCCTTGCACGCCCCTCAGCATACCATCACAGTCTCTCTCTCAGGCACCCTAACAGCAAGCAGAAGGCTCAGGGGACTCCATGTCCACTGGTGCTGGGAACTTCCTCCGCCAGCAGCTCTGCCTCTCTGGGCTCATACTAGCCGTCAACACCAATAGTGCCTTCCAGTGAATGAGAGCCGGCACAGACTTCAGATTAAATGTTTCTGGAACTGGCTCTCCCACATGCTGGCTAAAAGCCTTCATGGCCTCCTTCTGGCAGTTGGTGAAGACTGTATTGCCCAAGCGGGTGCAGTGCCGCCTGCTGATGAAGTCTACCAACTTTTCCCAGTTTTCCACATGGCCCCAGTAGCCATGCCATTGCCTGCTCAAGTGCCTGTGTCCGACCCTGCAAAACAACCTTTGATGAAGGTGGCAGCCTTTCATCAAATATGCCAGGCAGATGATGAATGAAGGCATGAGCTTTCGGATACCTGTTAGCCTCTCCACATCCAGGAATCAAACAGTTCTTGCCCCTCTTTTGGGTTTCCTGGCATGTGGAACCGGCCTCCTTTTTGCTTCCTGGATGTGGCGATGTACAGACATGTGCTTGGGAGAAGTTCTGGCATCCTGGATCTCAGCAGTAGGGCTTGAGTCTGTATGTCTTTTCCCTTTTGTGGGCCCTTTGTCAGTAGAGATTCCCTGTCCCTGTCACTTGATCCTATAAGGCCTGTGTTGGGATCCTCCTGACGCTGGCTAGACTGCCCAATACCCCTACTGTCCTGAGTATCCCTGGCTGACACTTTTCCAGTGCAACTTGATTTGCCAGCTGTACTTGAATCCTGACTCTGGCATCCTGACCTGTTCTCCCTCATGGTCACTTTCACCTCAGAACCGGCCCTGACCCTAGCATTTGAATAACCTCAGGCCCTGCTTGAGGCGATTCCTTCAAATTCTTGCAAGGGGTGCTGACTGCTGGGGCTGGTTGGATACTTTTAGCGGTGAAACACTAGGCACATGCGGCAGAGTATTGCCGGTAGCTCCCACCTTGGATCGTACCGAAGGTTGCACCTTGGAAATCCTGCCATGGGATATGGTCCTTACCGCATTGACAGAGCGCGAAGGAACTGGCGACTTGACTGAAGAGATGGTGTCATTTTCATTCCTTCCCTCTCCTTTGCTAGACTGGTTCTGCAGCCACTTCTGGTAACGCCTGCAATCTTTTTTTCCGGTGCCCAACCTGTTTGCAGTAAAAGCACTTGATGTTGGAATCCGGGCTGTCAGGAGCTTGCTTTCCACTTTCTTTAGCTAGAAGCTGCAGACGAGCGGTCAGCTTTTCCACGATCTGCTTAAAACTGTCCAGATCCTGCTTGGAAAAACCAGAACTGACCTGTGGCTCCTCCTGAACTTTCCTTGGTGCCTCATCCATGACCAGGGAGACGTGCTGGTACCACTTTACCTTATGGACGGCTTCTTCCCATGGTTCTGGGTCTCTCCAGATAGGCATATTTTTACCTGCCTCCTTGTCTTGATTACCAGTGCAAAATTTGCTGATCGCCTCGCCCTGTACATATCTTTCTGGCAGGTCTCTGAAGGCTGAAACAGCAAGCACTGTGACCCTGTCTGCCCAGTCCTCACAGGATTCCCTGGGTTTTGGCTGGCTTGCTGGAACTTGAGCTTGGCTGTTTCAGTCAGCTCTCTGGCCCCGAAGCGTGCTTCCAACTTCCTCATCATTTGGTGATATGAGCACTGTGTCTGCCCATCTTGGTGGCTATGGTGAAGAAGTCTAGGGCTTTTCCTTCCCAACACCATCCCAGGTAATCCCTGACTCTCCATTTCTGACCAGTTGAGGGCTGTTCTATAGCTGTCAAACCTGTACTTGAATGACAGCCAGTTTGTGTTCCCGTCATACTGAAGATTTGGGGGCAATTTTCCGGGGGTTCCCTCTTGGTCCTGAATGGGAATGCCTAACAGGACTGTTTTCCCTGCTGCTGTCTGAGGGGTCAGAATACACAATTCCGACTCACTCAGTGCAGTCGTGGTGGTCATGGCAGTAAAATCTGTTTCCTGTGTGACCTAGACCTTTGGTTCCTGCTCCAACTTACTCTCGAGGGCAGGGGAGAGCTCAACGGGGCCCGTGTTCGTTCGTCCGTCATGCCTCCTGCCACTATACAGGCGCCCCTCCCCATCTCCATGATCTTGGTCATGATCTCCAGCAAAATCTCGACACCTATGATCAGTCGGTGCTGGCGACCTAGACCTACTTGAGTATGGGGAAAAGTGCCCTGAATCTGTTGGTCTAAAGTCCCCTCCATGGTGTCTGTGCTGTCGTCCCTGTGATCTTGCTTCAGGATTTGACTGCTTCAGACTCTGCTTGTGCTCCCATGTCAGAGACTCTGACCCAAATCTGTGTGGCAACGCTGTCTGCTAGAGGCTGACCTTGACGAAGACGTAAACCTCCGCCTCCGCGACTGCCCATGTCCTCGATCTGAGTATTAA
>JADBJO010004570.1:5000-12500 GCA_016801955.1 Conus betulinus
TTTTTCATCCGCCGATTTACCACGGAAAAAACTACCTATTATCACGTGAAAATAACTCGTATTCTGTAACAAAATATCTGCTACATTAACACGCAAAAATTACCTTTTTTTCCATATTATGATAGCTGTTTTTGCGTGAAATAGTATGAGAACAGTAATTATGACCTTTTGGAGCTAATATGGTCTCATAGCAAATTTCTAGGAAGCTTCCGGACAAAAGTGAGTCAGATCCAACGTTGTCTAGCAGGGAAACGTTAAAGGAATAGAGGTCATAATGCCTGTCACCGAATAGTGGATGGTACTATGTGTGGAGGGAGAGGAAGCAGGGAAGGGGGGAGGGAAGGGTATATAGCAACCGCGATATTCAATTGGAAAGATTTTTTTTTCTGACCATACTTATCTGGAATCAGTCGCATCTTAGATTAAGCGGAATTCATGCGAAAAGACTGAAACTAAATCCAAAGATTGTTAGCGGAAATTTGTGTATCCAATCTCTCTCTTTCATTGAAATACGCTATAATGTAAGTGTCTAGTTACGCACTTAACGGAAATGCTGTAAGCTTCCATGTAATTGGTGCATACAAAGATCTCCAATTCTCCTGCAGCTTCCCGTCCGAGTAACCGGAAATCGCGGCTTAGCTTCTTTTTAAGCATGCGCACGGGCTGAAATCGGAAGTGGACTGGTTTACATGATAGGCCCCACGTCAACTGTCATTTCCGACATGTTGGAAGTGCGGAAAGCCCAGATGCTTCTTTGTCGTTTATTTTGGGGAGGATGAAGATTAGATGTGTACCATACAGCTATGGGAGCGGGGTCACGGGGTTGGTGAGGAAGGGGAGGGTGGGGGAGAGCGTAGGGTTAAGAGGCGGAGTGCCGTGGATATGGGCATGATCTGTGGATCGCATCGGCTATATTCCTGCGCCAGTGAGTGGGTGCTGTTAATAACTGAGGCAGTTAGAAGGCGAGCAGACGAGAGGAAGAAGAAAAAAGAAAAAAAAAAAAAAAAAAAAAAGAGAGGTGGATGTGTGTGTGTGTGTGTGTGTGTGTGTGTGTGTGTGTGTGTGTGTGTGTGTGTGTGTGTTGTGCGTGTGCGCGCGTGTGTGTGTGTGTGTGTGTGTGTGGTGTGTGTGTTGTGTGTGTGTGTGTGTGTGTGTGTGTGTGTGTGTGTGTGTGCGCGCGCGCGCGCGCGCGCGAAAGAGGCGTGAGAACATTCAAGTGTGTGTGTGTGTGTGTGTGTGTGTGTGTGTGTGTGTGTGTGTCTGTCTGTCTGTCTGTCTGTGTGTGTGTGTCTGTGTGGGTGGGTGGGTGGGTGTGTATGTGTGTGTGTGTGTAGAAATTCACTCCAGAGTGGAGCGCACATCTCCGCCAGCCAAGGTCATGGCCGAACAGATCCTGCATGTGCCCTTTGACCCGGATTTGTCCCCACAGATCCATGCTCTTATTCAACAGGTTCGTTTGCATGGCCACATCAGTTCCATCTGACAGATCCGAGATCAGTCGTTATCCGAATTCACACTATGATCCGGCCCAAGTATTGATTATCTGTGCTTGGGCCACATTCCATATTTCTACTATGGTTTGTTTTTTGTTTGTCTGTGTGTTTTTAATTGGGAACTTTGTTGTTTGTTTATTTATCTGATGACCGAATTCATCAAATGTTTAACAGCATGTGATCAAATTGCTTATTGACAACAAACTAAAAAGATTTAATGTTCCCTCGAACGAAAGAGACAAACAATTTACAAGACTAAACACGACGCGTTTCGACCTCTTTGGTCTTCCTCAGGCAAGGCAAACAACATAAAGACAATGAACACGTAAAACGAACAGTCACTTATCTCCTCATTCTGACGCAAAATGGATGTGGGTGTGTAGATGTGGACAATGGATATGGGAAGATGGATGTGGATGTGGATCTGTTGTTGATAACATTTGGTGACGAAGCTACAATTAAGTGAAAGTATGGATGACTTTGCATCCATGACGAAATCAGTTCAATAGATGTTGCGTAATCTCGCTGATAGTCGATAAAAATAAGCAAACTAAAACAGACACAGGTTGCTGAAAACGTAACTTCCTCCGCGGAGGTAATACAGCTTAAACGTACACTCGGCTCCGTCGTAGCCTACATTTTTATGCGTTGATTCAAACACAAAGAGCAGTCTCAGTTCGCCACATTTTCTTTCCTTTTTATCTCTCCCTGTCACACACACACACACACACACACACACACACACACACACAGACAGGCAGAGAGAGAGAGAGAGAACATGCAAACACACATACAAATTCTCTCTCCTTCTCTCTCTCTCTCTCTCTCTCCTCTCTCTCTCTCTCACACACACACACACACACACACACACACACACACACACACACACACACACACACACATACACACTTTGAGCAAGTGTCCACTATCAACTGTGTCTCTGTTTGTTGTCGCCACACACACACACACGCACACACACACACACACACACACACCACACACACACACACACACACACACATACAGGCGCGCGCGAGCGCACGCACGCACGCACGCACGCAAGAAGAGGGTATGTATATCAACTGCGTTTTCTCTCAGCCGTCGCCACAACTATACGTACTTCAACCGCCCACTTACTGTTATCAGCAGTTGCCAGAAATATTGGCCACCGGTGTGTGTGTGTGTGTGTGTGGTGTGTGTGTGTGTGTGTGTGTGTGTGTGTGTGTGTGTGTGTGTGTGTGTGTGTGTGTGTGTGTGTGTGCACGCCCGCGCGCGCGTGTCGTGTGTGTGTGTGTGTGTGTGTGTGTGTGTGTGTAGAGCATTGTGTGAAGGGCTGGGCCGGATGGGTGAGAAGTGAGAAGATCTGTACCAATACCTCAAGTATGCAAGCGAGAGAAAGTGTGTTAATATAATACACAATACCATGCGTGTATAATTTCTCCAGCTCATAAAACATTAGCTGTGAAGTAAGGCCATTACCAGGAGTATGAATGTGTCAACAGCAAACAATGACGGTAACTCTGGGTCCTGAATACACGACATTGTCGCGTGTTTCCCTCTGACTTCCAAGCACGGTAGTACGCTTTGGAACTAAAACAGAGGATAAAGACGTGTGCACGTTCTGACTCCCATGTTCAGTAACTCTGAATCCTTAAAATAGAACAAAGGCACGTGCATACCTCTGATTTCTAAGCGCAGTAACTTAGAACTCTACAGACAGTACAGAGAGGTATGTATGGACGCCTCTGACTTCCAAGTGCAGTCACTTGGGACCCTAGCCGTAGGCCTAGGACAAAGACACCTACGCGTCACTGATTTCAAACTACAGCTGATTTGATCCTTTACACCGAACAGAGATACGTTCACGCCACTGATTTCAAAGTACACCAGCAGCTTGGATCCTTAATACCAGATAAAGATACATGCACGCCACTGATTTCAAACTACATCAGTGTTGGATCCTTCATACCAGATAAAGATACATGCACGCCACTGATTTCAAACTACAGCAGTTTCGGATCCTTAATACCAGATAAAGATAGATGCACGCCACTGATTTCAAACTACAGCAGTGCTGGATCTTTAAAACTGGATAAAGGTACATGCACGCCACAGATTTTAGACTACAATAGCTTTGGATCTTTAATACTAGCTAAAGATGCGTAGTCGCCTTTGATTTCCAAACATTGTAACTTTGGATCCTAAACGTGGGACAAAAAAGCGCGCTACTTACTTCTAAGCTCAGTGACATTTTGGGTTCTTAAAACGGGACAATAGCAAGTGCATATCACCGACAGCCTAACACAGTAACTTCAGATCCTAGGTGTAGAACTACAACTGACTTCCAAACACAACAACTTTGGATCCTGAAAATACGACAAAGGCACGTATTCACAACTCGCATCTAAGCAGTTATTTACTTCCAAACACACACAACTCTGGATCCTAAAAATACGACAAAGGCACGTATTTACAACTCGCATCTAAGCAGTTACGTGAAATCCTTAAGTGTGGGACAAACACAGGTATACACTTATGAATGCAGAGTAACTCTGGACCCCAAATATAAGACAAAGGCATCCATACACCGATGACTCCCAAATACGCTAACTTATTATCCTCAGTCTACAACAAAATAACGTGTAGGCAACTAATTTCCAAACGGAGTAACTTTCTTTCCTAACTACACGACTATGCCACGTGTCCCACCTTCGACTCTCAAAACCAGCGCTTGCCCGAGTCACAAGCGAATGTAGGAATATCCGACAAAACGCTCTGTGTTCTACATACAAGCGTTTTGTGACAATATACTCTTCAGCTGAAAACCAACTTTTTTAATTTCAACAAACATCAACTCACAGATCAGCTCTTGACCAGTAAGTTCATTCTGAGGATTGAAGCTGATGACGTTACTCACTGTCTATGAACAGTACAATGAAAAGTAGGTAGATAATCATCATAAGCTCAGGCCTGACGTCAGCTTTGACATTTCATCCTTGACCTTATCTTTACGCCACAAGGGCTTCATGGTCCCATCCCATTCATTTGCTTCTGTCTTCGTGGGAACCATATAGCACGTATATCGATGGCTATATGAACCTAAAAGACGGAGAAGCAACCTGCTGTCCTGTCTGGGAACGATCCAGTTGCTCCCGTATGCAGAATACTCGGAGCATTTGTACCTCATGGACAAACGCAACATGCCAGCCCGACTGACCGTAAAGGAGAACCTTGAACTATTGCACCCTAACCATGTGGACCGCCACGTGCGTGTGTGTGTGTGTGTGTGTGTCGGTGTGTGTCAGGAAATGAGGCCGGGTGAAGTAGTGTCCTAAAGCTGCGTATACACCAAAGTCGTCGAAGCGTCGAGGTTTTTTTTTTTTGTTTTGTTTTGTTTTGTTTTGTTTATCACACGGAGCGTCAATGTCCACAGCTGTAGATGCAGAGTGCAAGAGAGCAGTTGCGGCTTTTTTGCGGGGTGACACCCTGGTCGAAAATGATATCCAGCAAAAATATATAGTGATTTATTGTGTTGCTTTGTACTGAGTTGTATTGTCTTGTGCTGTGTACGTGTGTGAGTGTGTCTGCTATGCTACATTGTGATGTCTTGAACTCTGTTGAAATAGGGGGACTCTGCTGCACCGTGTGTTGTATTGTATTGTACTGTGTTGTGTTGTGTTGTGTTGTGTTGTGTTGTGTTGTGTTGTGTTGTGCTGTGTTGTATTATATCGTACTGTATTGTACTGCATGGGGGCCATTTTCTAGTTGTAATATACTGTGGCATTAGATTGTACTGTACATAATGGGATGTACACTTTGGCGCATTAATCTGCGTCGCTGCGCCGTGAAGCATTGCGTTGTATTGTGTTGAGGTCTGTTGCACTGCATTATATTGAAATGTATACTATGATTTTGTGTTATGTTGTACTGCTTTGTCAGAATCTGTAACTTCGCTAGAGTGCAACACCGAGCTTATTCTCCTATGTGTACTGTGTGTCTGTGTGCCAACAGTGAATTTAACCCCTACACTTACTACTCTTCCTTCCACCCCACAATTTCCACCTCCCTTTCCCATGCCTATCCCTATACCCCTCACTCCATTCTCTCCTTTCCCACCCCCCCACCCCCCCCCCCCACACACACACACACACACACACACACACACACACACACACACACACACACACACACACACACACACACACACACACACACACACACACACACACACACACACACCCACCGCCTGAAAGTTGAGTCAAACCTGGGGTGATGATTCTATATCTACTTCTCCTTGTGCTACTCATAGACACAGAGTGACGTCATCGGCTGAAATCCTCAGAATCAAATGATTAGTAAGGAGCTGATTTGTGAGGTGATGTTCAATTGAAAGTTTGGTTTCATCGGAAGAGCGTTCTGTCACAAACGCTTGTATGGAGAATACATATTCGCTTTGCTGCAGCATTATCGTATCGTTGGGCTCATTCTCTCTTTCTTCCTTTCCAACTCTTCCATTCTTTATTTCCCCCAGCCCTGTCTTCCTCGTTTCTCGCCTCCTCCGTTCCCCAGCCATCTGTAATAGCCAAAGAACATTCAAATAACATCTGCTGCAGGTTCTTTTCAATCTGGTACGTACAAGCTGCGAGCAAGCAAAGACAGCTCGTTTTTGTCTGAGACGCTAGCACCCAGACCACCTTCCGCACAGTCCTGGAAAAAGGTTCAAGCGCAGTCCTGTTTTGTGAGCAACCAGACGTGGGCGGAGATTTCAACGCCGAGCCCAGCTACACACTAACCGTGAGAGTTTACAGTACTTAATGTAGCCCAACACATGCACTGATACAAGATGATAAAAGAAATAGATGTTAAAAGGTAAGAGAAGGTTTAAGCAACCCCAAAAAATCGGTTCAGTTTCTTTTCTTTCGTGTGTAATCCATGGATTTTTATGTGTGTTAGACGTAATCCATATTCCTGCGCATTTCGCGCATTGCGCAAAAATTTTACTTAGTACGTAAACTTAGCTATCTCGTTGCCTGATGCATGGAAAAGCTTGTTATTTCTGTTTTAATCAACGTATTCTTTGATGCAAAGGAAATAAACTCTGTCTTGAAGAGTCGGAGGTCATAAAAGAAAGTCTTTCTTAATAGCAGTCTCCTTTTTTTTTTAACCCTCGTACACGAAGACTAGAATTATAAGTTTCTGGTAGTTGGTATACACTCTTCACTGAATGTTCACACACTTACACTCTTCGCATATTCACTACATTACACTTTTCAAAGCATGATCACACTGTTATCCTCTTCACATGTTCATACTGTTACTATCTTCACGGAATGTTCACAGTGTTACCTTCTTTACAAAAAATTCACACTATCAAACAATTCACAGGATGTTCACACATTACGTCACGAAATGTTCACACTGCTACGCGCTTCACAGAATGTTCACATTGTTACGCGCTTCACAGAATGTTCACAATCACTGAACTGCTACACTCTTCATTCATTTTTCATTTAATGGACATGATTTCAGCATAATATCACCTTATACCATGTCTGCATGGAAAATGATGTGGATTATAACCAAAAAGAAGCTGAATCAGAGATTATTGTCGTTTCATTCACGCATCAGGCAAAGCTGTTGCCATGTTTACAAATTACGCAACATTTTGCGCCGTAAGTGAACTGAAAAGAAAAGTGGATTTTGTGCGATGTCTGCAAAACAAGGTAAATGTTGTGTGAAGGATTGTAAGTCAGAAAGATATTTTTGTTAAGTGAGTATTGGTATAAGGCGTTAGAACCACTCTCCGAAGAAAGAGCTACCTATGTCACCATGGCGTTAGGTGGCTCATGCTTCCCATGATTATCGTGACAGAGTATATACACACACACCACTTCAACATCCGCGGGTCGCACTACCTTCAAACCACGAAACGCTACTCGTTCAGGTTGAGGTTTTGGTTTTTTTTGGTTTTTTTCCTTCAAGGAGACGATAAAGAACCCACTTCCCC
>JADBJO010004570.1:20000-22500 GCA_016801955.1 Conus betulinus
ACACACACACACCACATACTTGCCAGATAGACATCATGCTGCCTTCTTAAATTCCACGGTCATGTGTCTACTACACTATAAGACCCTTTGCTATAAAACTCCCATAACCCTAACCAAATCCAAAACCTAATCCCTCATTCTATTATGCACAACATTTGATTTGCTTTCGTTTTGAAAAAACAAACAATGAGTTTTATCCCATAAATGCACCAAATCTGCGTATTTATTATTGTCATTATCCCCCCCCCCCCCCCCCCCCTCCCCCGCCCCCCGGCCGACAGACGTGACGTATCCAATAGATCAATGTTCGTTACAATTTGGAAAGAAAGAATCTGATTGACATACCTCATTTTCCTTTTGTTTCTTTCTTTCTTCTTTCTCTCTCTCTCTCTCTCTCTCTCTCTCTCTCTCTCTCTCTCTCTCTCTCTCTCTCTCTCTCTCTCCTGGTCCGGTCTTTATCACTGTATCTGAGTATTTCTGTTAACTACAACTGTTTTTGTTGTTTTGTTTTGTTTTGTTTCCTTTGACGATGCAAATGTAAATAACTGAGCAAGTCTACTCGAATATCGTGTCATTGTAACTTTTCTACTCGGTGTTGTGTTTCTCGTCTCATGATAATTACTACCCCTTTTCCCCTTCAAACGGACACCTTCGTTCAACCAGTCATGTAGGGCGTGGCCAAATAGCAAGTTCACGCAATATCAATAGGACTATCCAGTTTCAAAATGAATGGCTTTCCAGACGAGAACCATAAAAAAAGAAGAAGAGGTAGAAGAAGGAAACAAGGAAATAATCTTCGTATTCTGTATCCGTAGGTTGTGCACAGATCTCGCGTTTACTCTTGTCTATAAATAATTTACACACCGCCCTTCTTCTTCTTTCTTCTTCTTCTTCTTCTTCTTCTTCTTCTTCTACGTTCGGATTTAGTGTCGAAATCCATCGATCCGAAGTATTGTGATCTAAAGGGAGATCATCATCCCTCGCACGGACGGACATATTTGGAAGAGATGGAGAGGTATAAGACCTACTCCGCATCATCACCCTGTTGCCACCCATTCCATCTCCAGACACTGGCTAGTTCGCCAGTGCATGAACACACACACACACACACACACACACACACACACACACACAGACATGCACACATGCACACATGCACACACACACACATACACACACGCGCGCACACACGCGCGCGCGCACGCGAGTGCGCATTTGGCACACACACACACACACACACACACACACACACACACACACACACACACACTTGCTAGATAGACATTATGCTGCCCTCTTAAATTCCAAGCTCATATATCTACTACACTATAAAACCATTGGCTATAAAACTCCCCTAACCTAACGCAAAACCTAATCCCTTATTCTGTTATGCACAACATTTAATTTGCTTTCGTTTTGAAAAAAAACAGACAATGACTTTTATTCGATAAATACATTAAATGTTGCGTATTTATTGTAATTATCAGCCCCCCTCCTCCCTGCCCCCCCCCCCCCCCCCCCCCCCCCCCCCCCCCCCCCCCCCCCCCCCCCCTGCCATTAAGGCAGTCATACTCCAACTTCGGGATAGGTGTGTGTGTGTGTGTGTAACGTGTCAACTATACCAACGGCCAAACTGGCCTTCTCTTTCGAAAGTTGGTGATGGGAATTTTTACGTGTGTGCAAGATGTTATGCGTGCGTCCGTCCACACACGGAACCTCGGTTTATAGTCTCATTCGAAGGACTTAAATGGGAAATGGAGTCAGAACCAATGTTACCCTCCCACAGTAAAAAAAAAAAAAAAAAAAAAAAAAAAAAATCCCCCTGTACCGAAACGGCCCGGCGGAGATTCGAACCCGCAGCCCTGTCTAACGTCTGAGGTCCAGGCAATGCCGTACAAACAAATCAGTGTCATCGCAGCTCAACAGAAGAGTGACGGCCCAGAATAGCTCCATCATGTCTTACCATCCCGTGTTTTGCCGCGGCGATTTCATTTGCATTTCAGCCATGAAATATGGGTCACAACAACATGTGCACTGCCGCCGCAGTACAGTAGCATTGAAAGACAGTGTGACTGGACCAACAACTTTGAAATCCATCCGAAGGCGGTATATTATGTCTGTCAGAATTTCGATCCTCCGCCACTGTAGGTGCCTGGTGAGCTCGTCAGTACAGTAGCATGTTCAGACTTTCATTGTGAGAACGAGTCACGCTAGTAGCGCCCGATATACAAGAGACATTTTCGTTGCCCCTTTTTACGTACTGTTAGTCGTTTGGAGGGTACTGACCTCGTAGCTCGTAAATGATAATGATAGCTGCTTATGACACCAAATCGCCAAGCAAAATGCCAGTACAAAGCACACAACATAGGCTACGAGGAGACACCCCCCCCCCCCCCCCCCCCCCCCCCCCCCCCCCCCCCCCCCCCCCCCCCCCAAAAAAAAAAAAAAAATTAAATTAAATAAAACAAACAAAATAGGATGTTCCCAGTTTGCTAATTTA
>JADBJO010004570.1:27500-32500 GCA_016801955.1 Conus betulinus
GAGAAAAAATATTACTGTACTGAACCGGCCCGGCGGAAACTGGAACCCGCAACCCCAGGATCACGATTCCTGCTCTACCGGCTGGGCTGTTCAGGCCACTATAATCATTAACCCAGCCGATCATGCAGGGCTTATCAGACTGTGAAATTCATAGGGCAACAGCCGCATTCTGAACACAAAAGAGGGTACATCATGAAAAGAAACAACAGCAATTCATCACATGGTTACTAAACTACTGACATTCTCAAGGCGGATTAGACTTGGTTGTGCTGAGAGCGCCAGTCTTTCTGCTTAAATTCTCGAATCCAGTGGGGGGTTTTTTTTTTTTATCGTAAATAGTCAATGGAAAAATAAAATGTCTCAAAAAAAAGTTAAAGCCATATGGGAAAACAGAAATGGAAGAATGGATAGGCAAAGTCCAACCTGGACAGTGTGTACAATTTTCACCGTCTAGTCGCTAGATGACTGCATCTGAAAAGGCTGGTATGTCACGATATGAGACCAGAAATAAGAGTAAAAGAATTTCCAGAACGAAGACGGGAGAATGTTCCTATGCAAAGGCTGTGTGCGAAGAAAATTTAAAAGTCAGTCCAGCAAGGCCGTGGGTTACGTGAGGAAGCACTCTCTCCAAAGAAATCTCAGCAGAAATGAAATGTGGCACATAACCACTCTGAGGTTTAGCTTCAACATCAGATCAATACAGGACCTCCCTCGAACACAAACGTGTTCGAATGGGGAAAAATCACATGATCCTGAATGTCTATTCTGCCAGAGTAAACAAACAGTGGAACATGCCCTGAGCTCACGCAAACTGGCGCTTACCTAAGGAAGGAACACAGAGAGGGCAACCAAGAGGTTGGTCTGGAACAGACGTGATGTCCCGACCAAGGAAGCGGTCTCTGCCGGATGCAGTGGATTACTAGTAGTACACAGAAGACCTTGGGTAATTTTTTTTTTAAAAAAAATCACCACGAAGAACGGCATGAGACTGGCTATTGTTCTCCACTCGGAGTCATCAAAACAAATGATTCTGACTGAACTTACTTACTGTTCCGTAAGAAAGCGGAATGGAGCAAGTTCTCAACTAAAAGACCGCAAAAATGATCAGTCTAGCTGGCAGCTTGAGACCATCTGACTTCCAAGACGTAGTCCTGACCAGAGAGGTTGAGAAAAGGGTTTGCTGAGGCGTCTGCATATGTGACCATAAAACGGGTCTCGATTTTTTTATTATTATTACTAGAAGAGGACCAGCGTCCTAAAGGCAATGGCAGAGCCGGCTGAAAAGAGTTCCAGCTAGATCTGGTCGAGCTGAAGAAAAGTTATTTTCAAAAGGTTTGAATGTCCTATGGACAACCGACACCTGATAGCTATGTGGGTAATGGGGTGGACTGGCGTGGAACAGACAGGGCAAGGAAAAACCTGCATGACAGGTTACGCGTCTGAAATGAAGGGTGCGGGGTTGAAAATTACTGACAGGTATACAACTTGGAAAATAAAGAATGTCTCACCTTGCACATGAGAGGCGTAAGAGAAGGCAGCAAGAAGAAAGAAAGAGCTCTGAGAGACAGAGGAGAGAGAGAGAGAGAGAGAGAGAGAGAGAGAGAGAGAGAGAGAGAGGAGAGAGAGAGAGGAGGGAGGGAGAGAGACAGAGAGAGAGAGAGAGAGAGAGAGAGGAGGGAGGGAGAGGAGGTAGAGAGACAGACAGAGACAGAGAAAGATACAGACACAGAGACAGACAGACAGAGAAGCATACTTCACGAATGACTGTATAACGGCTTCCCCCATCCACCTCCGCCCAACCCCCAAACAATGCACCCACCTTCCATCTCCACACCCACCACCTAAGCCCTCCTCCATCCCACCGTACCCCTCCCTTCTCCTCACACTACACACACACACACACACACACACACACACACACACACACACACACACACACACACACATTATAGTGCGTGTAAACGGTTGCTTTTATACTAAAACTAGGTTTCTTTCTACGTCTCAGCCTGCGATGGGACAAAGGGGAAAGGAGAGGTGGGTGGGAGATGGGGGGTGGGGGGTGGGGACGAGGGATTGATACGTGTGCTTGTGTGTTCTGTGCATATACGGCAGAGCTTTTGGCTGCAGTAACATACCTATATACCTTGTTACTTTGCAATACGATTTTAAAAATATTTTGAGCAACTTTTCCTGATCCTATGCAGACGCCTGACAAAAGTTCGTGTAAGAAGACATTGTGATTGTTCTAAATAAACAAAGCTTTTTCCTCTTTTTTATTCTTAAATTTTGCACCATTGGAACCACTGGGATATAAGCTATGTCATTTGGCTAAACCAGCTGAACAGATGATCACATGTAAACAAAATGCTTTAACCCTTTCATCACCAGCTATTCCCAGACTGCAAGCAGCTGAAAAACAGCCGGGCAACAGAGCTACTGAGGCGTTCAAGATTTACGGAGGCTGTTACTTCTGAACCACAAAACAAGTTGTTATCAGTAACACAGTCGTTTAAAGATGATCTAACACAAATTTATTCCATGTACTTTTCAAATGTGAAAGGAAAGCTTAGAAAAAGAATGAAAGAAAACAAGAACGAAAGAAAGAAAGATAGAAAGAAAATGCACTCACAAACAAAATTTGAATCACTACATGCTTGTGTAGCCAAGCGGCTTCTGTGACGTTCTGACTGCAGCAGCTATATGGCTACCTACAGACAGTGAAATGGTTATCAGTTTCCGAAAAAGTTGTTCATAGCAAGATCTGGCAGACGGAAGAATGGTCAAAGAGCGTGGATCCAGTTTTTGGTCATCAAACTCCTCAAGAAAGGTAACTTCAGCTGTGTCGAAATTTCGCATGATCATCCTCATCAGCCTCACCAATAAAGTAATGCTTAAGATTACACTCAGTATCCTGAACCAGAGGTAGAAAAGATTCGTGCTGAAGAACAAGCAAGAAGCTCTACCAAAAAACTTTTTTTTTAACTTCCAAAACCTGTGTGAGAAACACCTACAACACCAGAAAAATCGATGCCATGTTTCCATTGACTTTCAGATAGCATTTGACATGGTCTGGCATGCAGCCTTATGGGCAAACATAAGAAATAACAGCATCGGTAGGAACCTTGTCAAGGTCAAAGAGCAGTTTTATGAAAGAGCTACCAGTACATTCCTCTATAGTGGCAGCCCTAGTGAATCGTTAGAATCGTTATGCACAGCTGTTGGCGTCAGACAAAGCTGTCTGCTACCCCCACCCCACCCCACCCCCTCCCCCCCTTCAATATCTATCTTGAAAGACTCATGACTGATATACCCAGAAGAGTATTTAGGAACAGTGGCAGGAGCATCACCAACCTATGTTTTGCCAATGACATTGATGGCTTGGCTGTACAAGAAGAGAAAGTAGCCCCAACTAGTGATACGCCTGAACAACACACGCTGCATATGGCTTAGTAATCAGTGCAACAAAGACCAAACTGATGAAAAGCAATACCAAAGGCATAAAAAAAACATCAAAGTGAATGGTCAAAACTTTGAGAAAATAAGTAGTTTCAAGTACCTGAAAGAGTTGTGACAGATGAGGATTCCAAATCAGAAATCTTCTCGAGAATTTGCCCAAGTATCAGAAGTGCTCTCAAAACTCAAGATCATCCGAAACAACATTTCTCTCAATGTTAAAATCAGCTTATGCGCACACTAGTAATAACAATCTTTCTCTATGCCTGTGAAACAGGAACGCTGACAGCACATCTACAAAGAAGAATCGAGGCATCTGAAATGAGACACTACTGCATAATCCTAGGCATCTCTCACAAAGACCGAAGAAGAAGTGTGCAAAAGAATTAAGGCAGCTATTGACCCATTCGAAGACCAGCTAACATCAGTCAAAAAATGGAATATGAAATGATATGGTCACATCCCTCGATCATTAGGCCTTGCCAAAGCCGTCCTGCAGGGCACTATCACGGGAAACAGGAGAAAGGCAGCCATTGAAAGAGTTGAGGACAACATTCAAAATTGGACAGGCCTGAACGTGAGTGATTCCAAAAGAGGGGCAGAGGACAGGCGACCATGGTTGAGGATTGTCAGATCAAGTGGTGGCCCAACGACCCTAGCGTTTAAAGGACTGATGATTAAGACAATGACGACGACGACGACGACGACGACGACGGCGATGATGATGATGATGAAATCAAGCATGTAAGCTGTTTTAAATCTGCCAGATGTTGCTCATCCTTCAGACCAAAAAAAAAAGGTGGAAAATATATGTACGTGCTTCTCTCCTTTCCTACCCACTCTGTGCCCTGTCATTCTATTGCACATATTCATTACAAGTGAGGGCAGGGGAATGGCAGCCGTGGGCGCGAGGGAGAGGGCAGGTCTAACAAAATGTACGCGAGGTGTCGGCCGGCGTTCGTTTCACAGTGCTTCAAGTTCAACAGGCGTCACTAATGACTCTGCGGTGACTTGATGTCACTTGCCTATCTTTGGCGTACAAACTGACATGAAACTCTACAGACATTCACTCTCCCTCACCAACTCTCCCTCTCCCTCTCTGTCTGTCTGTCTGTATGTATGTATGTATATCTGTCTGTCGGTCTGTCTGTCAGTCTGTCTCTCTCTCTTTCTCTCTCTCTCTGTATCTCTCTCTCTCTCTCTCTCTCTCTCTCTCTCTCTCTGTGTGTTGTGTTTGCGTGAGTGTGTATGTGTGTGTGTGTGTGTGTGTGGTGTGTGTTTAGAGAGACAGACAGAAAGAGAGAGCGAGAGGTTTAGAGCTGATGAACCCCACCACTACAATGATAATACATACTCCCCTTTGCGCGCGCGTGCAGACAGACAGACAGAGAGAGAGAGAGAGAGAGAGAGGAGAGAGAGAGAGAGAGAGAGAGAGAGAGAGAGGTTTAGTGCTGATGAACCCCACCACTAGAATAATATTACATACTCCCCTTTGCGCGCGCATGCGCACGCACGCACACACACACATAAACACACACGCACGCACG
>JADBJO010004570.1:37500-70000 GCA_016801955.1 Conus betulinus
AGGATAAACTTGCTCTGCAAGTACTTGGAGCCTCTTCAGTACTACTCGTGCAAAGACTTTCCCAACGATACTAAGGAGGGATGCCACGATAATTATTGCAATCGCTTCTGTCACCTTTGTTTTTGTACAGTGTGACGACGTTAGCATCCCTCATGTCTTGTGGGTACTTCGCCTTCACTCCAGCAGAGGCAGAGGATTTCATGCAACTCGGTGATAAGTGTCTCTTTACAGCACTTCAGTACTTCGGCGGGAATACCGTTTTCCCTGGTGCCTTGCCAGAGGCAAGAGAGTCCAGGGCTTCGTTGAGTTCGTCTATGGTTGGTTCTCTGTCAAGCTCTTCCAGTTCTGGTAGGCGCTCTATGGCATTCAGGGCATCTTCTGTGACTACATTTTCCCTTGCATATAGCTCAGTGTAGTGTTCTACCCAGCGCTCCATCTGTTGTTCTCTGTCCTGAATCACCTCCCCTGTAGCTGATTTCAAAGGGGCAGTTTTCTTCTTGTGTGTGGGCCCAGTGCCTGCTTGATGCCGTCATACATCGCCTTAATGTTGCCTGTGTCAGCTGCGATCTGGATCTGGGAGCAGAGCTGAAGCCAATAATCGTTGGCGCATTGCCTGGCACACTGCTGGACTTTGCTGCGAGCAGCACGGAGAACTGGAGGTTCTGCTCACTGGGATTGGTTTTGTATGCTGTCAGGGGCGTTTCTCTTGGCCTCGATGACTGGTGTCATTTCTTCTAAATGGGCTTCGAACCAATCAGCTGACTTGCTGGTCTTTTTTGCCAAAGGTGGACATGGCGGCGTTGTAGACAGCATCTCTGAAGTGTTCCCATCGGTCTTGGGCATTTGCAGTGGGTGGGCCAGGGAGAGAATCCTCCAACACGCGCGCGAACTCCTCCACTTTTCTTTGATCGCGTGTTTTTGCTGGTGTCGATGCGAGGCCGCCCTCCTTTCTCCTACTGTGCAGTCTCTTCGCGCGGAGCTTCACTTTGCTGCACACCAAAGAGTGGTCAGTGTCACAATCGGCGCTCTGGTAGCTGCGAGTGATCTTGATGCTGGAAAGGTTGACACGTCTGGTGAGGATCAGATCGAGCTGATGCCAGTGTTTGGATCGAGGGTGTCTCCAGGAGACTCGATGCTGAGGCTTCGTGTTGAAGAAGGTGTTACTGACGCACAACCCATGATGACAGCAGAGCTCTAGCAGGCGCTGGCCATTCTCGTTCATTTTCCCAGTGCCGAACTGACCCAAGCAGGTGGGCCAGGAGTTGTGATCGACACCTACTCTGGCGTTGAAATCGCCTGCGATGAACAGTAATTCTCTGTCGGGAATCTCCTTATAGCAGCACTGAGGTCGTCATAAAACTTGTCTTTTTTCTTCTGCTGTGGATGCCAAAGTTGGTGCGTAGGCACTAATTAGACTGACTGGTCCCGATGATGTTTGGAGTCGGAGAGACAGGATTCGTTCTGTTCCTTCTACTGGTGGGGTTATAGACTCCAATAATCTGTTTCTAACTGCGAATCCCACGCCGTGTTCTCTCTGACTTCGTCTGATGGTTTTGCCCTGCCAGAACAGGGTGAAGTCTCTCTCCCTCACAGTTCCTGTTTCTGGGAGCCTGGTTTCTTGAAGGGCGACAATATTTTTCTGTTGCCTGGTGCATAGTTATCGATCCGCTTGTCGGTTTCACCCTAAACCCCACGCACCCAGTGAGCTAACGGACCGTGGCGGGGCAGCACCTTACTGGCTGGGGGCTGCCCAGCTTAAGGCGGGCGGTAGCTGCCCAGTGAGATGCGATGATCTCTCCCCGTCGGAAGCAGCCCCTGGCGTCTGACTCTTCGCCAATTGAGTATGCAGACATATAACCGGTAGACTGCTACTTCCCGTGTTTTTGTCGACGCTGCAAAGCGAAGCTGGAGTGACCTCTCCTGAGCGCAAAGCCTGGGCAAGTAAGTATGGAGGGCAAGCTGTTACCCGTGCAGCACACACCCCCCCCCCCCCCCCCCTCCCCCCTCCACGTCGATGGAATGGTCCACTGGAAAGGCAAACGCCGATACACATGGTTCCAGTGCCGTCGCAGGAGTTGCCAGAGCGTAACTGTATACAGCTTCGGACTGCCTTGGGGTCTCCGACTCCGGATTTTTTCCTCAGGGTTGACTCCCGAAGCCTTTCCTAAGAGTGGGTATAGCCGCAAGGCAGCGGAGGTTTGATAATGATGATAATAATAATAATAATAGTAACAATAATAATAATAATAGATGAATACAAATCAACTGGGATCAGTTCCTGTTGTCCAGTTTTTTCTCCTTCGGTTCTGGTGGAACTCAAAACTGATTCAGTACGGCACAGAGTAGCATACACCTTGTGCTAGAAGAGCGACATCGGATTCAGATCAACATAAAGCGAGCCATATAGGCTTGATATAGTCTCCTGATTACGACTTTATTGTCGTTTGAGTCTTGTTGTTGTTGTTTGTTTGCTTGTATTTGTTGGTTTGTTCCTTTCTTTTCTTTTTCTTTTCCTTTTTTTTTTTTTTTTTTTTTTTTTTTTTTTGTTTTGTTTTGTTTTGTTTTTTTTTTGTTTTTTGGTGGGTGGCGGGGGGGGGGGGGGGGGGGGGGGGGGATGGATGGAATGGGTGGGGGTGGTGTTCCTTTTTAATTCTCATGCAAATGTTTAAATCAAAGGAATCCGAGTGAATCAGCAGCCATGCCATCTGTCTCAAGGCACGTCATTCTCGAGGCCCGATATTGTGACGTTTTCTTTCTCTGATTGAACAGTTAAAAGGTGGCTGATGAGGCAAATAGACTTGTTCCGGAGAAAAAAAAAAATCAAGGGAAGATAACGCATGCCTTGCTAAAGCAAACAGAGTTACCTTTTTCAGTTTATGGGCCGAGCAAATAGATCAAGAGGATTAAACATTTGAAATGCGCGCCAGAATAACGACTAGAATATCCACTGTCTGCATTACAGGCGCGCCGTTTCACATTCATATTTGTTACTCTCTCTCTCTCTCTCTCTCTCTCTCTCTCTCTCTCTCTCTCTCTCTCTGGACTGTTAAGCTAATGGAGCTAAACTGCTCTGGGCGCGCCCACCGGTGCCACTTGTCCCTTGAAAACGGCGGGGTCACTCTCGCTGAATGCGAAGATCAAACACAAGTTACCTCCCTTGCAGATTTCCCAACATTGTTTATTCCAATGATCATACACACTGAAATAAAGAAAAGTAATTTGAGTCACGTGCAATAAAATAAACTTATTACATTCATTTGTCATTTGCTTTCTCTGTGTTGTTTTAGATACACCAATTTCAAAATTTATCACAAAACTCTTACGTCCTTATACAACCACGACGAACTGTACCGGTTTAGTTCCTTCGGGGGAAAGAAAGCATGAGTCAATGGACACCCACGACGTATGGCGAGGTTTACTCCATTTAAAACAACAACAAAAAAGAAGAAAAAGACAACAACAAAAGACCCATAGATCTCTGGAAACCTGCGATGTACGGCAGGACTTCATTTTTTTCCAGAATAAAAAGTGAATCCTTGGAGACAACCAACGATACACGGCAAAGTTTCATTCTTCCACAAAAAGAATTGGTCTTTGGAAACCCATGATGTATACAATAAGGCTTTATTCCTTCATAAAGGGCATGGATCTCCGAAGATCCATGACGTACGGCAAGGCTTTATTCCTTCACAAAACCATGGGTTCCCGGAGACCCATATACACGATAAGACTATTCTTCAAAAAAAAAAAAAAAAAAAGCATGGGTCCCTGAAGTCCCATGACTACGGCAAGGTTTTATTCCTTCACAAAAAAAAAAACAAAAAAAAAAACATGGGTCTCTGGAGACCCACGACGACGAACGCCAAGACTTCAGTCCTTCTAATAAAAAAAAAAAAAAAGGCTCTCTCGAGACAAGGCACAGCAAGGCTTTATTCTTTCACAAAAAAAAACATGGGTTCCTGGAGACGCATGACCTACGGCAAGGCTTTATTCCTTCACAAAAAAATGGGTCGCGCAGACACCCACAACGTACAGCGAGGCTTTATTCCTTCATTTTAAAAAAAAAAAAATGGGTCGCTAGACACCCACAACGTACAGCGAGGCTTTATTCCTTCATTAAAAAAAAAAAATTGGTCGCTAGACACCCACAACGTACAGCGAGGCTTTATTCCTTCATTAAAAAAAAAAATGGGTCGCTAGAGACCCACAACGTACAGCAAGGCTTTATTCCTTCACAAAAACATGGGTCGCTAGACGCCCACAACGTGCAGCAAGGCTTTATTCCTTCACCCAAAAAATGGGTCGCTAGACACCCACAACATACAGCAAGGTTTATTCCTTCACAAAAAAAAAAAAAAAAAAAACCACCATAGGTCGCTAGACACCCACAACGTACAGCAAGGCTTTATTCCTTCATCAAAAACATGGGTCGCTAGAGACCCACAACGTACAGCAAGGCTTTATTCCTTCACAAAAAAAAAAAAAAAAAAAAAAAACATGGGTCGCTAGAGACCGACAAGGTACAGCAAGGTTTATTCCTTCACCAAAAAAATATGGGTCGCTAGAGACCCACTACGTGCAGCAAGGTTTTATTCCTTCACCAAAAACATGGGTCGCTAGACACCCACAACGTACAGCAAGGTTTATTCCTTCACCAAAAATATGGATCGCTAAAGACCCACTACGTGCAGCAAGGTTTTGTTCCTTCACACACACACACACACACACACACACACACACACACACACACACAAAACATGGGTCGCTAGAGACCCACAACGTACAGCAAGATTTATTCCTTCACCAAAAAATATGGGTCGCTAGAGACCCACAACGCACAGCAAGGCTTTATTCCTTCACAAAAAACACGGGTCGCTAGAACCCACAAACGTACAGCAAGGTTTATTCCTTCACAAAAAAACTGGGTCGCTAGAGACCCACAACGTACACCAAGGCTTCATTCTTCACAAAAGACATGGGTCGCTAGAGACCCACAACGTACAGCAAGGTTTTATTCCTTCACAAAAGACATGGGTCGCTAGAGACCCACAACGTACACCAAGGCTTTATTCCTTGACAGAAAGCATAAATACCTGGAGGCCCATGACGTAGGGTGTGTAAAATTTTAAGCAACACACGGCGAAGGTTAATTAGATTGGGCCTAGTTGTATAGTTCATACACATAGATCTCCGATTGAGTTTTTTTTTTTTTGTTGTTTTTTTTTTCAGGTGATGACAGTAATGGCACCCAGTGTCAAAAGTGCTAGATGACGTCACCAGTCCAGTGAACTATCGTCCCGATGCGTCCAAATCCAAGCATTGTGATGTGACATAACAAGAGAGATCGGAGCTTCTCAGCATGGCGGCATGAGGGCTATACCCTTTACACTTTTCCCACCGAGTTGACTGTATATCGTTCTTGGAGCTGGCTTATGCTCAATAACGCTTCTAGGCCTGTTTTAATTTTATTTCTTTGTTGTTGTTGTTGTTGTTGTTCTTCTTCTTCTTCTTCTTTCTCCTCCTCCTCCTCCTCCTCCTCCCCCTCCTCTTCTTTTACTTCTTCTTCTTCTTCTTGTATCCACTTTTGATGCTCCCTCCCCCACCTATTCACTTTACTTTGCTTTGTTAAAGCATTTGGTTTAAGTAATCCCAGGTACTCACTGTGAGTATTGTTTATTACGCACTTAAATCTTTTTTCTTACAGTTTCTTGTTGAAAACAAACGATCTTAAAGAAAAGAGACACTTCCGTCATTTTACGAATTGGTTTGTTTACAAAGCTATTTAAAAACAAACAAGATGCAAAGCATATAAACGTACTCCCAGTTTATCTTGAATACGCGTGAGATATTCCATAAAGAGGAAAACCCGTTTTTTGGGCCGTTATAGCCGTTAGTAACGGCAATTCTGGTAAACATCGGCCATCATATGTGACCCATAATGAACATACCTACAAATTTTCAGAAAGATCGGCCCAGTGGTTTTGTCTGGAGCGAGTGGAACACATTTTGACCACGGACAGACAGACACACAGACAACATTTCTTCGTTCCCATTGTAAAGTACTCCCTGTTCTATAAGAACTGGGAGTACAAAAAAGAAAGAAACAAACAAACAAAAACAATCGACGTTTCGTTATAATTCTTCAAATTTCCTTGGATTGCGATGTTTATTTTTGAAATATATAGTCTTGAGATCACACACTCCTCACCGTCGCACCCACTCTTATCCTCTCCGTTCTTTAGTCCAACGTCTCAGCGCTACAATCTCTGCTAATAACGGAATAATCACCTGCACTCCACTCCAAATGAGAAGTTAATCTCAGAAATGTACCTCTCTTAGACAACCTAGGTAACACAGAATGTCCATCATCGGCAAGACGACATGACGCTGAGACATGACAAGCATGATGCTTTACGGTGTATATATGTTGTCTATCTTGGTTCTATATTTAGTATTAAATTCATTACATTATTTCCACATCTGCTTGGCGAAAATGACGTTATAAGCGTTATCTGATCTCAAAAACAACGCAGCTCGATATTTTACCATTTTTTTGCATACAATGTCATTTGGCATGTATTTCATGGATGTATAGAGAATGTTAGCAGTGATCAAAATGAGTAACATCAGTTTTGAAATATTGAATACATCGCTGAGTATCTTACTTACAGATTTAAAGCCATTACCGCTCGATGTCAACTTCACCCAAAGGATGGGCGAAAAGGTCTGAATGTTATGTATCTCTCTGCTAAATGTGATCATGATCATGTTTGAGCTTACTGAGTAAACGCCAAATTTAAAGTTTTGAAGGCACGCAGGCACACACACACACACACACACACACACACGTACACACACACGAATATCTGAAACTGCATAAGTGCATGCACTATTTCCTTCCAATATGCAATGCTGTACTTTTTTTTCCCCCGAAAATTGGCATCCAATGATTTTCAAATTTCGTGACTGTTTGATCAAGAAAGGAGACTGAAATCCAGAAGCAGTTTGCCTGCTTTAGATAAGCTAATGTTGATTTCTGACTTTCTTTAAAAAAAATACCAGATTTCTGTTTGGTTTCCATTTAGGGGTTTAATGGGGTCGTTTATCATACTTCAGCTGTTTAGCTTTTGCGTTTGCAGGTTTGTTTATCTAATATATATAGATATTCAGTCTCATCTGTTAAGCCTTTGTATGTGCAAATGTTTGCATGTGTGTGTGTGTGTGTGTGTGTGAGTGTGTGTGCGCGCGCGCGCGCGCGCGTTTGTTTGTGTGTGTGCGCGCGCGCGCGTTTGTGTGTGTGTGTGTGTGCGCGCGCGCGTGCGTGCCTGCCTATGTTTACGTGAGAGAGAGAGAGAGAGAGAGAGAGAGAGAGAGAGAGAGAGAGAGAGTGGTGTGTATGTGTATGTTACTAATTTGCGAGGCTTCCACACCTCGTAAATTCCTCAGTTTTATTGCAGTTTCTTTTTTTCAAACAAAACTGTTCTCTATAATGATGATCCATCGCGTCTCTCTCTCTCTCTCTCTCTCTCTCTCTCTCTCTCTCTCTCTCTCTCTCTCTCTCAACGAGAACAAAAGTAATCTGTCTCTATTGCACGCACAAGAACAATGAAGTGCATTTCACAGTGCGAGATTTTTCACTAACTTAAATACGTGTTTTGCAGAGCTAAGTCCTGTGCACTTATTTTTTTCCCAAGAACAGTGGGTGGTATCGTGGAAGGAGGAGGGTTGGAAGGCAGTGGGTAGATTGAAGTTGTGGGCCAGTCAATTTTTGGTATGAATCACTGAACGAAAACAGTAGCTACCGTAACTGTAAAGTTCACAACAGTGCCGATGTCGCTGCATTATACCAAGGGAAGCAACTACCATTTTAGGAAAAGTTCCACGAGAAGCACGAAAATTACTTCCCGTCCAGTAATAAAATGAACTTCTACACACTTAAAACACGCGCGCACACGATAACGTACATGCACAGGGTGTAGAACTCCCCTTTCTGTATTCCTTCTCCCACTGCCCTTTCCCCCACGCGAATTCCTTCTAAGCTGTGGCAGAAATCCCCAAGTTATATCATGATGGCAATATACTGTCTCACTCCGTAATCAGAACAGATTTATCTAAGATCTTTGCTGCTGCATCAGAGAGAGCAGAAAAATGCATCTCCAAACTTCGGCATCATTTTCTTTTCTGGCTGCTGGCTGCATCTTTTTGGTAACATTGTGTATGAGTGGATTTTTTTTTTTTTCTTCTGAAGTTTGCCATGACTTTTTTTTTTTTTCAAAGTTCGTAAAAGACTTCCACTCACACTATCACTTAAGATCATTGGGATGGCAAGACTGAGCAGACTGGCGGAGGAAGAAACACACACACACACACACACACACACACACACACCTCTTCCCAGTGCGAGATACGCCACAACGGCCAGGGATTCTCTCCCTTCCTATAAGATTCTGCTGTCCAATTGACCACCTTCTCCTTCTGGTAATACAGTCAAATGAAGTACAGAAGGAAAAGCTATCTACTGTAAAATAAGAAAAAAAAATTTTTTAATTCACACATGCGCATTTTGTAGATTATCTGTACATTGATTTGCAAGAACTATATCAAAGGCAGGTAAGTTTGATTGCAAAAAATGTTGGAAGGTGCATAAAAAATTCCTACCAGTCAAAAAAAAAAAAAAGCTCAACAACCCCCCCCAAAAAAAAAAATAAAAAAAAAAAAAGGAAAAGCACCTGTCACAGACTCCCAGCTGGGAGGTCACGGGTTCGATTCCCATCAAAGTCATGTGGGATTTTTCTGGCTCGACCGGCTCCTACCTAGAGTTGAGTTTGTTACGGGTACAGTTGAGAAGACTGGGACCACACAATTTTCATCCACTTAATGGATGCATCTCTGAGAGTGTTGTTCAAATTTCCTGACCAACACAGCAGGTGTCTGTATCTCTCGGGCCTGGTTGATGCCGGGATATATCATGAAGGAAGTGTATAGTACAGCCCTGCCATGCAGTGTCAGCCTGAAATGGAAATCTATAGCATCATCTTTATCATCCTCATTTCTCATCGACCAGCATAAAAAAAGATTTTAAGTCTTAAATTCTGTGTCCGTTCATGCCCTGCTCTCATGGTGACCTCAGCTTCGATGTCCTTTCCACGTCTGTGACCTTGGTTTGGTTCCGTCAGGGTCACCGGTATCGGCAAGTCCACGGGGTCTGTCGTTGGACGGACGTGGTGGTGCCCTCTGGAGGGAGAGCTCACTCACACTGGGCTCTGTGGCTAAGCAATTATTGTCGTCAGTAGGGGGCTTAGTAAGTGATGTCCTGTGTATGTTGGATCAGAACAGGTGCCACTGAACACCACCGAAGTGACTCAGCAGAAGTGCAGTGTCTCCTACAGTGGGTTGCCTCTTGATGACTTGACATTGACTGCTCCTTGTGGATTGCCATTGCTGGAGCTGTGGCGGGGACTGACCAGGCTGTGGTTGTGGATGGGGTGTCGAAATGAGTGGTGTGGGTGCACTGCCACTGAGGTGGCACATATGGGACAGCAAAAAAAAAAAAAAAAAAAAGCACCTTGTGCATGTGTACACAACACACACAAAAAAACTCATACATGTTTGTACACTCACTAACGCACACATACAAATGTTTACCACAATGACAATGTTCATATGAAACATTTCATTTTGTCAGTTAAATAACAAACCCTCCTCTTCCCCCCTTGCTTCTCCAAGCCCCCATCCCCATCCACTCCCATACACGTACATTATATATGCACCTGAATGCACAGACATCCACTCTTGAAAACACTGGCACACGCTTTCCTGTGGCAAACCTGAAACCCACACACACATGCACATAAGATTACATACTGATGTTTATAGCATCAGTATATAATTATGCAGGTCTATGGCTAACAACCTAACTAGCTCAAAACAGGCAAAGTTGAAATACAACTTTTTAATATTTTTCTTCAGCATTTCTTCATTTGTATTATTCAGTGACTTGTTCCAGACCACTCGGGGGAAAAAATTACATTTTACATTAAAAAAGATAAAGGAAAATGGAGCAGAGAAGTGACAGTTGGAGCAGTTGGTGAGTTGAAACAAAGCCTGCAAAGTCTGTATTTCATGACCACAATGCCTATGTACTGTATTCCACCTTCCTGATGTCTCTAAGAAAAATGTAGCTCCATACTCAGCCACAACAAGAAGGATGGCGTCTAATTACCCTTCAGGTAAGACCATGTGATTCTCCTGAGATTCCAGACTCAAGAATCAAGTCCTGCATCAAAAATCAATCATGGGTTCAGCAAGTTTCTGCATACAGCCGTGGGAGGTTGTGGGTTCAATTCCCATCAGAGCCATTTATCTACAAGATTTTTCTGCTCCTACCGGCTCCAGCCAGGAGTTGTGTTTGCTCTGGGCACATTTGGGAAGACTGGGACTACACAGTCAAGTTTCATCCACTTAATAGTAGTAACTCTGAGAATGTTGCTAAATATTCCTGACCAACACCGTGGCAGGTGTCAGTATTTCTTCGGGCCTGATTAATGCCGGGATGTATTATGAAAGTAAGTGTACAACAAAGCCCTGTCATGAAACTATAGATCTGGATGGCTCTTTAGTCATGAAGTATGGGCTGGCATACCCATAGGGGCCTTCCATCGAGGCTCTGTTGTGTCCCATCCAGTGGTCACACAATGGCATTTGCTAGGGAGCAGTTATGTCTCTTGACGTCTTAAGGGAATACCCTTGCACATGTCTGCACCCTATGTGAACACAGCGCGGGGTTCCAAGGGTGGTGCAGGATTTCTCCCAGCAGATTAATTTGGCAGTTAAGAACAGTACTTTTCTAGGCCCTACCGGCACCATCTGGAGTATCTTTGTCTCATCAGAGTCAGCCCTTCATGGAAATCTTTAGCATCATCTCCATCAGTCTCAACCTCAATGATTAGCATAAAAAATGTCTCATATTCTGAGCCCGTTCCTGCCCTGCTCTCATGGTGACCTTAGTTTCGATTACCTCTCCACATCTACGCCTTTGGTGTAGTTCTATCAGGGTCACTAGTATAGGCAAATTAATCGGATCAGTCACTGGACGGTCATGGTGGCTCCCTCCGAATGGGGGTGGTGGAGTGTGCAGAGGCGGTTAATCACTCTGGCTCCATGACTAAACTGACATTGTTGTCAGAAGGGAGCTTAGTTGATGGTATCCTGAGTGTGCTGGATCTGAACAAGCATCACTGAATATCACAGAAGTGACTGGGCAGCAGTGCAGTGTTTCCTCTGGTGGCTTGCCTCCTGACGACTTGACACTGACTACTACGTGTGGATAGCCGATGCCAGAACAGGCCAGGATGTGGCGGGACAAGCCAGGGTATGGCTGTGGACAGGAATCCGGAATGAATAGGGATTGGGGGGAGAGAGAAGGGGGGGGGTACAGCCACTGAAATTTGTTTGTCTGTACTCTGATTTGCAAAAAAACGATTTCATGGGAACATATCTTTTCTTGGTGAGAAACTGTCAGGATAAACATCAACAGTAAACACAATCTGCTTGCCTGCCACTATGCAAACATAGACTATCACGCAAATGCCCCAGAGCAATAAACATATTCATGCACACATCAAAATCAAAATCAAGAGACATTTAATCATGACCATAAGATAACTCAGAAGTAAATACAGTCTTGCCCCCTCATTTCTCCCTTCCCTACTCCTCCATACTTCCCCTACACACACACACACACACACACACACACACACACACACACCGTAAAAGCAAGGTTGATCACACACACACTAACACATACACATATGCATGTACACACACATGCTCATGCGCATGTGTACCTGTGCACATACACACACGCACACACATGTGCACACACAGATACATACACACACCAGAATGCATCTTCATCTATACAGTAGCACACAGGCACATAAACATGACAAACTAGAATGTGCGCGCACACACACACACACACACACACACACACACACACACACACACACAAAGGTATATTAGGTTCATATTGAGATTCACAGCTGCAACATATACAGGTAGTCTCTTACCGATAGAACTAACTCCTAAGAGGCAAAATCACACTTAATTATTTTTCATTCCATTTGTTTTCATTCTGTATTAGCTCATTTGACAATCATGGATTTCTTTAAACCACTTTTGAAAAACTTTGATGAAATTCAATTTCATGCAAAAAGAAGGCTGATAAATGATAGAGAGGATAGTAGCTGAAGGCAACCAAAGCTCCCATCAAGCCCAATTTATTACTACAAATATTTAACTCTAACCAGGACCTTCCACTGTCTTCACGCATGCAAATGCTCACAAGACACTCAGTTTTTACAAAAAACAGATTGTTTACCCTATTTTTTGATTAAGTGAGTATTAAACTCCACAGAGACTTCTGGTGTTGAAAACAATGCCAGATGGATTTTATTTCTTGTTTTGTCTCTCAGCTGCAATAGTTCATTTTTCTCCACCATCAAGTCCACTTGATAGGCTGTTGTTATTCAAAATATTCTGAAAGACCTTTTATTCACATACAGCTTGTAAGGATGCTCTTAAAAAGTGACATTAATAGTTTACTAGTGACCTGTTACATTTATTAAAGTGTCAAACAGCTAAGTTACTCTGTGGTAAGAAATGAACATACACACTGTGTTTTCTTGCACTGTACTGTAAATGGTGTTCAGACAAAGATGTTGCCATGTTTTTTCCGGCATCAGTGAAAAAATGTCTCTACACTTGTTGACCAAAGTACTCCATTCTATGCCATCATTTCACCAAACCACAGAAAGAATGTCTGTTGGAAATTTTGAAACATTTCAATCATTAGGAACAAAAAAAAAACCCATAGACATTAGACACAAACCCATGACCATACAAATATATTCAATCAATCACTGCACATGGATCATCTCATACTCATCATCAGTTACTCAGCTCATATTGTACACCAACTTACTTCTCTGATAAATCAGCCAGGATTGATGACAAAATGTACACACACACATGCAAAGAACATACAGATGATGCATGTATGCATACATACGCATACGCATGCACACACACACACACACACACACACACACACACACAGCAGAGTCAGAGCTGGATGGTTGTGGGAAATTGTAGCTGTCCAAATTTGATTTTAGGTTTCCAGGGACCAGGAAACGTCCATGGCAGCATTCAGGAGAAGATCCCATGCTGAGATCTTTGGGACAATGCCCCTTAAAGCTGAAGCATTTATGAGTATAAAAATGACACCCAAGACCTGTCCTGAAGCCAAGTGAAAGACACCATCCTACAAACTAGCCAGAAAAACAATAAAATAAACAGGGGGGGGGGGGGGTAGAGGAGGGTCTTTAACCCAGATAAAATCTAATATCCCTGGATCCAGTCCTTCACATACACACACTTAAAAAGCATACTGGCAACTCCGGGATATATTACATGTATCCAGTCCCTCCTACACACACTTAAACAGCATGCTGACAACTTAGGGATGTATAACAGTCAAGCAACCTGTGTTCAAAACCAGCTTATTGATGAACCCTTCAATGCATATCATGATACGGAAAAGGACACATAATGAACGAAGACCACCTGTTCATACATATCAGTGACTGCTGTGTGCCTCTGAATTGCTTCCCCATTGACTGTTGTACACCTGTACTAGCACTGTGCCATCCAGCAAAAACTCTAAGAGCTGAAACCTGGCCTGCAGACACTGCTGAGGGAGGAAACCTTTACACTTGAGTGGCAGATCTCCAGTGGACCACTGTTTGTTCTTGTATGAGCAGATGACAAAAGGAGAAAAGAGTTGCGGTCAAAGACCATGGCCAATGATAAATCTTTTCCTGAGGATTCATATCAATCTTCTTCAGTTTTGATGTGATTTCCAGGGCTCCTCCTTTCCAAATGGCCATGACACGCTGGTTCTTCATTTCATGTTCTTCATCTGAAAAAAAAAAGCAAAGAAAAATAACATGAAAACAATATGTAAACAAACGCATGATGTGGAAAAATACAAGATCATTCTAGTCTATAGCAGCAGACGCAAACCTGCTCTTTGTATCATATTTTCTTCATTACATCATGATGAATCTGTGGATGGGTGGAAGAATAGAAAGGCATGTATGGATATAGAGAAAAATGGTTGGAATGATAAACCTGTGCATGTGATTTTTGTGATTGTTGTGGGTGCTGTTTTGTTTTACACACACACATACACACACACACACACACACACACACACACACACACACACACACACCACACATACACACACACACACACACACACACACAAAACCCACACACCACACACACACACACACACACACACACACACACACACACACACACACACACACACACACACACACAACCTTTTTCAGTAATTGTGTAAAAGAAAACGCTTGAAGTCCTAAATCCTCAATGGGGTCTCTGGTTTGCACCTTCATACCGGTGAAAATGCTAATAGTCTGATCCATTCCAAGATCAACACAAATGCAGACCACCTACTGAGCTTGCGCATGACTCCCCTTCGAGTGTCACTGTGTGCCTGCACTTGGATCAAAACCACACAGTTCTTGCAATCCACTGTTAAACTTTAGTGAATCACGGAAGCATGAAATTAAAATATCCATCATATATCAACATTCGGGCAGCGCGGAGCTCACACTACAATATTATATGGGAACTGTCTGCAGCAGTAACAACCCTGTTGTGCTTTACTTTATTCTGTTTGTTACGACAAAGATTTTCAATCCAAAGAAACAATTAGTGGAACAAACAAAAAAATCAAGAAAGCACGTATCTAACTGCTGAAAATTCTTGTAAAGGTGTCTCATTTCTCTTTAAAAAAAAAAAAAAAAAAAAAAAAAAAAAAACGACTCCTACTATGATCTTGAATTTTAAAGTAAAAACAAAATGCACTAACATTCACTAAACGTAACTGAGTTCCCACAATTCATGCCTGTACCCACCGAGTTCCCACTGATTTCATAGCTGTACTCAGCTAAATCCAACCATTCACAAATTACTTTTTCTTTTAGTATATCATAAATGTTCACGACCATTTGTCTTCTTCAGAATCTAAATTAATGTTCATAACATGTACTCCTGTTAGTCTATGCAATGCAATCTAATACCAGATGTATTTATCTGTGAACAGATGCACACTTCAATACAAACAAAACTGTAAATGTTTTCTTTCACACACACACACACACACACACACACACACACACCACCATAAACAGAGACAGATACAAGTGTGGAAAAAGACATGATCATATAGCTTGGCAAAAACTGTCCACTTTTCTTTTCTTTTGTAACTGCTGCAGAAGTGGCAGACTGTTTTCAATGCAAACAGCTGCAAAACAGGTAGACTACTTTCAATGCACAAACAGAAACATGTGGCTCATATGTCCCTCAAAAGACAGATGAATACACTTTGATTTTCAAGGAAACAGCAGTGGCTGTACGAGACACGCATGCACAAAGAAGCTGACTTACTGCCTGCTGGATGCATTCCCTGAGGGCTTGAAACTCCTTGTCACATGCATGTTTTGTGACATTCTCTTTGGATGAGACACAGTTGCCATAGGCCAAAACCTACGATGTGAAGATCAAAACAAAACACAGGTCAGGTAAGTTTGAAGATGGCAGGATCCAGATAACATATTAAAGTGAAAAATCAGGTTCTTGTTGTTGTTGCTGCTGCTGCTGCTGCTGCTGCTGTCGTAGTTTTGGTGGTGGTGGTGGTAGGGATGATGGTAGTGGAGGTGGGTGTGATGTATGTTTATATATATATATAAATATGCGTGTATGTATGTGTGTGTGTGTGTGTGTGTGTGCACATGCACACACATGTATGTTTCACTCTGCGTGTGTGTGTGTGTGTGTGTGTGTGTGCGTGTGTGTGTGTGTGTGTGTGTGTGTGTGTGTTTCGGGTTTGTTGGCTTTTGTTTTGTTTTTTTTTTTTTGAATGAGTAGACATATTTATAAACATCAACTACACTGCGCTGACAAATGATTTTCCTTTTAACTTTTTTCCATTGATATCTATATCTACTCACTCTCTCTCTCTCTCTCTCTCTCTCTCTCTCTCTCTCCTCATCATCCTATCTATCTATCTATCTATCTATCTCCATCCTCCGAATCCAAATCCACCTTCACTGACGAAGAAAACTGAAAATGAAAATATATACTGATCAAGACAAAACTGAAAACAAAAGGATGAAAATTCATGAAACAAATTGACCAGACAAATAGGTAGGAGTAGTGAAGAAGACCAGGATGAACTATGTCAAAACAGAATGGAGGGAGGGGTGTGGGGGATTGGGGATGTGGGTATGAGTATTGTGAAGCTGTAAATAATGATGATCATGATGTGACATGTTGAGCATTTTATCTCAAAAAAAGCACCCCTCAAATATATATAAAACGAAGAGCACAAAAGGCATAATGATGAGCAAATTTTCAAAAGCAGTTAACAACACTTTTAAAAAATGTTCATAGCTTAATACATTACTCAGGGTCCTATAACACACAGAAGCACTTACATATGGTATCATATCTTTATATTCTTTCAGACACTCACTCACCAAGTCTCTCTCTCTCTCTCTCTCTCTCTCTCTTGGGAAAAATATTCTCAATAGTTACTCATTTTTTGAACATGCATGTGATTACCACTGTTATCCTCACATCAACATTTTAAAAAACTTGATATGAATTATCAATGTTACTCTCACATTGTAGTTGTTAGGGTGAGGATTGCAGCAACAATTACACACATGTTTGAATAGTAAACAAAACTTTAAAATTCTACATTACTGTTGTATACATGACTGAATGGAAGCTGGCATGGGTGTGATAAAGTGTTGAGATAACACTCAGATTTGTTTCAAATGGCACACATATCATTTGTTCATATGTGCTAAGTTCAAATCTTTTTATTTTCTAAGCCTTCCTCCTCTCCTCTGACTGCCCCCCCCCCCCCCCCCCCCCCCCCAATCCATCTTCCTGTATTCGTACAGATTTTTTCATGCCCTGCCCCCTTTTCCTTCTCCCTCTCCACACTCTCTTCTGCTCCCCCTTTCCCCTTCCTTTTTTTGTTTCAATTTTCATAATCTTGGGCTGGGATGGGATAAATTATTTACCTTTTTCATGTATTTTCTACCTTCCATCATTTTTCTTACATATTCACATTTTCTGCTTCTTTCTTTATTTTCTTTCCCCCTTCTCTACTCCTCCCACCCCATCACCCTCCATCCTTCCTCCCTTACATCCCCCTTGTCTTTCCATTTTTATGTCATTTGACATCCTTTACATTGTACCAGATTATGACGTTTCCACACAATGATGTCATAATCATCAGTTTACTTTGGAGACAATTCCATTAGCCAGAACATCAGTATATGCTCCACTCTTGTCAACACATGAACTCATGCTTTAGTTTACATTTTATTTTCTACTCATTTGAACTTGTTATTTCAAACACAATCATGAAAATAAGATGACCATGTTATGTTGATCATGTCCAATAGAGTTCCATATGACTTGTAGATCATTTCAAACTGTTCAAAATCTTAAAATCATCAAAGCTGACTAGGCTAAACCGACTGACATTTTGGGAAATTGAAAAACGACATCCCTTTACAAGATGTTTTGTGGCTATTGCTTGATTTGCAATGCTCTCAGCTGGTTATCTCTCTCACTTTGGGAGGATGGGGTAGGGTGGGGTGGGGCTATCCTGGTTTTACATATGTATGCATGAAGCAAGTCAAGCAGACAATATAATCAGTGATGCATCTCAGTGTATCGAATCGCTAGTGCACTTTCTGGCCCTTTTTCAATTAAATATACAAATGTAATGCTATGCTAAATGATTTGTGTATTTTTCAACTGCAAATGAAATTGGCCTACAATCAGTTCAGTGTCAGACTCAAACACTACAGTGAAGTCAACTGCTGACAAAATAAAAACAAAAAAAAAAAAAAAAAACTTTCATGTGCTGTTGTTTTCAAATCGTAACATGTAACATCTATTGCCATTTGTCACTGTTTCATCGCCTGATTGCTGTTGTTCACATTTAGAAAACTTAACTACACGGTCTTTCCTTTACTTGTACAGTCAGTAATACTTATTTTGACAGATCTCAGTCTAACATAATGGATTTCAAGTGGCATTAAAATAAAATTATTTTCTTGATTTGATTCATCGCCCATCTTGCGCCGAAGTTGATCAAAATATGTGATTCCTCGTTCATTTTCGTTGTCCCGAGTGTTGTGTATCTTGCCTGAAGACTTAAGAGGTCAACACGCGTTGTTTTTGTCTTGCGATTCGTTTGTCTGCGTTATTCGGCTGGGTTCTTAACATACTTTTACAATTTCTTCATATCGCTGAAGTCAAACCATTACGGCATTGCAAGCGCGGCTGGAAGACACGTGATTACCTGCGAAGGACACTTTAATACTGCTTGTGGGTATTGCAGCATTCTCTGTCGAGCAGACGACACTGACTTCGACATCGTTAGTCTTCTTATTGACCTCAAGGTCAAGGGGAAGTCTTACTAAGGTAGATAACTATGTTCTCACCAGATGATATAATAGGGTGGTCTTTCTTTTCCCCGAGATGAAGCGATTGTTTATATGCATCATAATCAAACAGAACTGTCGTAGAGAATATTGCTTTCATTTCATCTTTTCAGACGCCCAGCAAAAAAGGTTTAATGAACGCTCATCTCTTTTTTTTACACGATGATAGCGGTCGATAAAATGGTTAAACTTAAAAAGAAAGGAGGAGAACATAATGCTGAGGTACCAAACGCTTTATTTCTTACAAAATTACGGCGAAAAATCATATACTACTCTGTTTTCATAGAAATTTGGTTCGGACCGATAAACACGAACTGATTCTACTTCATCGATGTATGCGAGTGTCGTGTGCAAAAGCGACCGTGAAACTTGTCACAGGTGTCGTGCGCAAATTGGGCGTTTCCTCACACACTCCAGAGTTTAAAACGAACTGTGCTGTCTACATTGCCACCTTTGACAGTTTCGACCAGTACCACATTGATCATCAGTTATCACCATGCCTAAGTGTCCAGCTTGTAACAAGGATGTCTACTTCGGTGAGTTATGTTGTATTCCCATGCGTTTGGGGTTACGTGCTACACGTTGGTTCGAATACAGCCTGCGCTCAACATAAAAACTGCCATTTCTGTAACACCTCATGATGAAAGTGACACAGACTGCAGTCACAATGCATAAATGCATGTTCATGCTGGACTGGGACACGAAGAGTATTGTTTTGTACGGTTGATGTCCGTTATATGTTATGTCTGTAGATGACGCTTTTGTCAAAATTTACTCGTCGGTCGTATTGTTTGTTATATAAATAAACGTTACGTCATTGCACATTGTGTTTTCATGTATAACTGTACTAACCCATGATGTGTTTGCTAAATGCCGGGCAGTGCTCAGAAGCTCTAAGTTCATGATATGGTGAGATTCAGACTTCATGTAGCTCGCTCGAGTAATGCCATGGGATAGTTTGGCGACGTTGTGAAGAATTACCCAGCCTTTCGTCAATGTCACTGCGCAATTTGTGTTGTTGTTGTTGTTTGTTGTTTGTAAGACAGCGCGTCTACACAGCCGATTCACTGGCATCGACTAGGCTGAGTCCCGGCGAGACCGACGGTTTCAATTTAAATTCATTGGTCAAGTCCTTCCGTGCCACGATTGGCCAGGTCCCTGCACTGTCTGGTTAACGAGAATATTGGTGTGTTTTGTTTTTGAAGAACTGAGGGGGGGATGGGAGTGGTGGAAGGGGGGGGGGTGGTATAATCAGGTGACTACTTTGACAGTTGCAGATACTGTATATTTGCAAGAGAATGGAACCCAAGGAATCGGGGGGGGGGGGGGGGGGGTAAATAAATGAGACCGGTCCCTCGTCCTACGTCACATTAGATAGATACATATGCCAATAGTAATTCTACCATCGTTAATTTTATTTGCTTTTCTTTGAAATCTGCATTCCAGATGTGTTTTCCAGGTGTTTCATGAAATGTTCATGGACACGATAGTCATCGATCGTTCATTTAGGTGCTGAAACTCCAGGTAACCTTAAAGTCTGCTTCAGTTTCCGCTGCTCCAAGCAAAATGGGTTATTTCTTCTTCTTCCACTTAGCGGTCAACATCAACATTTTGATGATTCTGTCGTTTTGCAGGAGGTTGCACATTTGGAGTTTGACCAATATAACGCAGACGAAAACAAAGCAAGCAAACCAAAAATCTTGTACTCGGTCACCCGGTCAGCCAGAGTCTGTGCAATGTGCCCGACATGATGCCGACTCCTTATACCAGAGACCCTAATCTACAATTCTAACTTAAACAAATTCCCTGACCAGTTTTATCAGTATGACCAAAGGAGTGTTCCTGAGAGGAGTAAGGAGGTGGGGACGAGGGGGGGGGGGGGGGGGGGGAGAGAATCAGACGAGGGACGCCATTCCTGACCTGAAGCAATCCAAAAACTCGGCTACCACAACTTCAGTCCTGTGGCTGTGTGTTTTGGCGGGACAATCAGAGGTCCTGCAGGATACGGTGTCATGCCTGTAGGGTTTTTTTCCCCTTGGAATTCAGACTGTTGCCCGGTGGTCTTGGCGGCTAGTTTGAATTTATGGAGACGAGTCCATCATGGAACTTGTAAAACATCTCCAGGCGAGCTTCAAAATATATCTGTCCAGAGAGCTAGGGATGGAGTTAGTGCAGAATGACTGTCGTGTGTCGGTTTGTGATCCATCTTGCTGTTCTGCGTTGGCCTTTGTCAGCTGCAAAGAGTTTCACTGATGTGTAGGAGCCCCAGATAGTGGCTGCATACAACAGGACGAACAAGCGCTTTGCACACAGTTTGTTGATGTTGTTGTTTCGATGTTTTTTCTTCTTCTTCTTCTTCTTCTTCTCTGTGTGTGTGTGTGTGTGTGTGTGTGTGTGTGTGGTGGACAGCTGCCTGTCTTGAGACCACGCCGAAGAAAGTCATGGCATATGACAGATTTGTTGGAGACCAAACTGAAGTGGAATCCCCAACGCAGGTCATCTCAAATGTTGACTCCGAGGTGTGTTTCACAGTGTCATCGTTTTCCAGTGTGTGGACGGTTAATTTGGAGCGAGCTCCGTTTCCTTACGAATGGCAATGGCACCATTTTTGCGGGTGGAATTTCAAGGACCAGTGATTCTCCTACGAGGCCGGTGAGGGAGGAAGGGTCTTCTTGGAGCGTACGCTGGTTCTCTCCCATCTTGATATATTGCTGCACACGGTATCATCAGCGGACGATGTTGCTTTAGACTTCCAAGGCAAAAAAGAATGACTTTCAAAATCTTGTAGATTTTTTTTTTTTTTTTTGTTGTTGTTGTTTTATACACTTTACATTGTCTGAGGACTTGAGCAACTTTGCCCAAGAAACTGGAATTTTTTGTTTGTCTTATCCGTTTTTTTTTTGCTTTCGTTCTTGTTTTGACTGTGTTATTGTTTTGCTCTTAATTGCTGCCTTGCTCTGCGCGCGCGCTGTGCTGTGTGTGCGCGTGTGCGTGTGTGTGTGTGTGTGTGTGTGTGTGTGTGTGTGTGTGTGTGTGTGTGTGTGTGTGTGTGTGTGTGTGTGTGTGTGTGTGCTGTGAGGAGAGAGAGAGAGAGAGAGAGAGAGGTGGGGGTTGGGCGGGAGGAGGGAAGATCATTATCAGTGTTTGCCTATAGATACAGTATTTTTTTGTGCTATATAATATAATGACGATAGTGGGTGTTATCAACTGGCAACACTATTAACAAAAATAGTCACGTTCTCAAGCTGTGGAAATAAAAAAGTCAAATTTTGGACGAAGAGATTGACTGACTTTTAGCCAATTCAAAACAGCTCCGGGTTCATAGGGTATAATAATTATTCTCAGTCGAACACAAGTGAATAGGTTTTGTTACCTCCTTGTGAAAAGATCGATCGAAAAGAATCAGTTTTAACTCTGCGAACTAGATTTTGGGTTGTAAGCTTCAGTAAGAGAGAAACTATAGTTCGTCGTGAATTGAAGGCTTGATTCGCGAACCCATGGTTCGTTCAGTCTGACGCCAAGCGCCTGTCACGCAATCCGCCCAAACCCAACGCCCACTCCTGCTATAGAGCGTATGAGTCACTGACACCGTGCACAAAGAATGACATTGTGATCTTTGTCCACAAAGCGTTCTTCATAACTCGCGCGCCTCTAGCCAACGGCAACCACTGTATATACATTTTTTTTTTTCTGGCGAAGTTACTTTATTATCAGGTACAGAACCCATGAAAGTGCAAGCATGCTAATGAAGTACTAGTATTCTGTGATCCTAAAACAAACAAACTAACGACACTAAGACCCGACAAGCACCGCTAATGGTCCATTCTCTATCCATCCCAAAATGTCCTCGTATCCCTTCCCGCCCCCCCCCCCCCCCCCCCCCCCCCCCCCCCCCCCCCCCCCCCCCCCCCCCCCCCCCCCCCCCCCCCCCCCCCCCCCCCCCCCCCCCCCCTGTGTTGTGTGTGTGTGTGTGTGTGCGCGCGCGCGCGCGTGTGTGTGTGTGTGTGTGTGTGTGTGTGAAGTTGGGTTTCACCGTTTCCTTCATTTCACTGTCCATTTTTCTGTCAGTATCAGTCAGCTAAGACTGACGTAGCAGGAGAGAAAAAATCCAGGCTGGCTTTATATGAATGCCAGGCTGTGTTGATTTTTTTTTTTTTTTTTTTTTTTTTTGTCCGACACTCAAGCTAAGTACTCGTACTCGAGAGGGTTTGCCTTGCCAGATCTGCAGAAAACCACCGGCTTTGTGCACAAACGAAAGTCGTACCACCACCTACTGTGGTAGTTTGCGCCTGCGTGACTGGCATGGTCGGTGTCAGCTCTGACGAACACTGTGTTCATGCAATGAGAGCTACCCGTCTCTCTCGCCTTTAAACATGAAATCTTCTCGCCGCGTTTTCTTTCCGTCAAATATCACAGTGAATGTAATCGAAACATTTACGTAAGTACGAATATGCAAGTCGGCACGTGTATTGTTTAGTAAATGAAACAGACCTTTGTGTTCGACAGAAACTTTCTTTCGAAAGAAAATTTAGCATTGTGGCGTTTTGAATACCCCCTTCCCCCACCGAATTCAATTCAAGAACCCACTGGTAAAACTTGCCTTGGTAGTATTTTTTGTCAGGGAGTTTTCATAGCATATTACACCGGCAGGCTGTTGGCTACAGGCGCATGACTTGGTACTGGGTTATAGCCTGTTATGGGACATGTGCTTTTTTGGTCCGCCTTGAATGTTCCAGGTTTTGGCTGCTGAACAGCTTCCTGGCAAAACGAAAAGGGTCGGAGAACAAGCAGTCTAAAGTCTTCTTTTTGCTTCATCTTCTCCTTGCAGATTCCGTTTTTGCTGAGGGAACTGTGTTTAGTTTTCAGCTTTCCTCAAAGCTTCTGTAGCCATTGCTTTTCAAATTTCGAGGCAGCCTTCATCAGTTTCTTGAAGTGAATTTAGCATTCGACCCAGTAAATCACACATACAAATGTCACAATTTATTGCTGAACTCAAAAGAGAAAAGGAAATGGGGGGGGGGGGGGGGGAGCAGAGGGTGTGCGCGGAGGCGGGAGAGAACTGGCCTTCTCGCGAATGTTATCTAGAGTGACTTGGTCCCACCCAGACACTACAATGCCCACAAGCTATGGCTGCGACTTGAAATGAGGTCATGAGGTCAGCATGGGTGGGGCCTTGTTTGAACAAGCTCTTCAGTGTGATAGCCATCTTGGGGACTCAGTAACTAAAGATGGTAACGTCTGTCCCTCGTGCTCAGTCTTTTGCCCGTCATTTTATCATGTTTATTATTTTATCTGCCTGTTTTCCCAGGTCATCCTGCCCCCGCCCCCGCCCCCGCCCCCGCACCCCCCCCCCCCCTCCGCACCCCACTCACTTTCCTTCAGCTGTTTAGGTAAATACCCCCACTACTACCACCAACCAACCCTATCCCACACCCCTTCAAAAAAAAATTGCACACGATCTATGCTGAAAGTGTTCATATCGTCTAGTTTCAAGCTCAGCAGGTGGCCCTGTCGACTTGCAATAGACTGGTGCAGGTAAGGTGTATAAAGGAGCTGCTGAATTTAAAATGCAAAAACGTCTGAAAGCCTACAATTCTGGTTAAGAAACTCTCTCTCTCTCTCTCTCTCTCTCTCTCTCTCTCTCTCTCTCTCTCTCTCTCTCTCTCTCTCTCTCCTTACTTAATATTGCAATTCAGGTTTCAGTGTATGTTGAACTGACTCATACATGGACTCCCATCCTTGTCCCTTTCATACTTTACAATATAACTCATCATTCATCCACCTTACATCTCTTCTATGTAATGTTATCGTCTTTAATCTGCTTTGTCTTGCCGCACAAAGTTGTGTGGTGTGTGTGTGTGTGTGTGTGTGTGTGTGTGTGTGTGTGTGTGTGTGTGTGTGTGTGTGTGTGTGAGCGCAGTCTTTTCCCCCCTATGTGGACTACAACCGTGATACAGCTTGTGTCGTCTGGTTTGTCACAAAAAAAAACCATAAAAACATGAATTATACATAAATATCTCTCTCTCTCTCTCTCTCCCTCTCTCTCTCTCTCTCTCTCTCTCTCTCTCTCACACACACACACACACACACACACACACACACACACACACACACACACACCACACACACACACACACACCTTCCCGGCCCTCCGACCCCTTTCCATACTTGCCCGAGTGGAAGCCTCAGAGGACCTCCTACAACGTCCAAAGCAGAAATCCGGCATGGGGTTGGCAGGGGAGAAACTCGAGCCGGAGGTGGATGACGAGATTTCTTCCGAAAATAAGCCCCCCCCTACCCCACAGTCTCTCTCTCTCTCTCTCTCTCTCTCTCTCTCTCTCTCTCTCTCTCTCTCTCTCTCTCTCTCTCTCTCTCAAACAACTGTCTCGGCCTTAAAAGAACTTACTGTGACGTGAAAAGGATCCGGATGCATCCAGATCGTAATTTTGGGATGCCTTTCTGTCACTGTTTTATCGTTTATTTTCCATATTATTTTTTTCCCGTAGTGTAGTGTAGTGTAACATATTCCTTTAATTTTTCCATGATGTCTCTGTTTTAAGTTTAAGCTGCACCGCTGGGTTATCACATCATGGCCACACAATGACACCACCCGCTTTTGAATTCGTTCTTCTTGTCGTCTTCATTCTTGTGGGTCTTATGTGTCAAACTGGGTGTTTTCACCTGGAGCATAATTCCTTTTCATGTTGTTTATCAAGACTACGGCATGCATGAGATGGGCATGCCAAAAACTGCCATGTTATTTGAACTTAAGCCATTGCCTCAGGCAGCATTTCGAAGTATTTCCTCATACCTCTTTCAGGAAGAAAAAAAATAGAACAGAGAAAAGGCAGAACTTAAAGAAAGAAAGAAGAAATCAAAGACATTCCCCGACGATTACATGTAAATGCAAGAAACGCGAAAATATCAGTACACTGAATTGACTGGATTTAATTGTTTTGCTGTTCATACATAAGTCACAAATGTACGTTCGGTTCATGGTTGGATGAACCGGTCAGAAGGCAGATTACTCGTTCTACATGGATGAATGACACACTCGATACTCGATGAAATGCCTTATGGTGTTCAGAAAAGCCTCGGAGATAATCAGTCGACAAGTAAGTAACTAGCATCAAAATTATGGCCACCAGCCTCGAGGAACGAGGAGGACAATTTGCCAGCATGTGAGCGAGAAAGTGAAAGTAGACGCCATCTTTGTTTCTCAACTTCAGGCCACAGCAACCGAACCTAAATTATGTTTCATTGTTTATGCTTGATAACATCGTCATTAGCTCATGTGCTACATGCCAACCAGCTTAAATCGATTGTTCTGTTTTGTGCCTATACGATAGACACAGCTTATGAAAACAGTTTGGACACCCCAAAATTATTAATGTGCCAAGGCGCAGCCAGTTACACTGGTCTGAGAATTTTCATTGGGTCTAAAAGTTGATTCCTCTTCTTTTTTCTTTCATAGGGCAATTAAGATGCAAGCTTGGTGGTTCCAAGCAGACAGATTAAAATGAACAGAACAGCACCATTTTGTTTAAAACCAATTGATGCAAAGATAGGGTTACGGGTGAGCTCTTAGGCTAGATATGTGAAGCGAACAGTTCAGGTTCGAGTCCAGAGTTACTGATTAGGCAAAAAAAAAAACGACAAAACAAATATAGTCTCTTACATCCAAAAATGTTTTTCCTACACAGAAGCATTTATACATCACATTTGTATGCCGTTTGTATTTATACTTTCAGTCAAAAATATGAACAAGCAGGATGTTTGATATTGATATGTATATGGATGTATGATTACCTAGAATGTTTGAAGCACAGCTCTGTAAACAACATGAGTTATTTTCCTTATTCTGTTTTGTTTAAATGTATTGGAAATGATTTTTTTTTTTAATCACACACACACACACACACACACACACACACACACACACACACACACACACACACACACACACACGCACGCACACATGCACACACACACACACACACACACACACACACACACACACACACACACGTGTGTCTGTGTGCCTGTCTGTCTGTCAGTCTATCTGTCTGTCTGTGTTTGCAATAGGCTAGAATACTACAATAGTGACGTTTCTGTCGCAGCGGAGCAAGTGACCTCCCTGGGCCAGCAATGGCATCGCCCCTGTCTGAATGTGCCAAGTGTGTGGCAAGACTTTAACGTCGGGGGGTCATGCAGAGGTAAGTAGTCACTGAAGGTGCAAGTTGCACCCCAGTGCCCTGACTGTCCTTTCAGTCTTTCGTTACTTCTTCTTCAGTCCCTCCTTCTTTCTTCTTCCTTCCTTTCTGTTTTTATTTACTCAGCTTCTAAGTACCTAAAAGATGATACACTTGTCATTCGTCTGCATAGCACATACACACGCAAATACAGTTACAGGCGGGAAGAGCAAGTCGCTTCCTCAATGGCAAAGGGGGAGGGATATTTTTGTTGTTGTTGTTTTTTTTTTTTTTGCTTTGTTTTGTTTTTGTTTTCTTTTCCCACGGGGTTTTGATCACTGTAAACAACCCACTGGCCTAAGAGCGGCGTTGCCAGAATCTGTATGATCGTACGCAGTGTGAATATGCTTATTGAATAATCGTGCGTGAGAGCGTGCTTATATGAGTGAGAGAGGGGTTTTGAATGAGTGCTGATTTTCTTGTTTCAGCATGGCGGCAAACCGTACTGCAACAAGCCATGCTATGCTGCCCTTTTTGGACCTAAGGGTTGGTAAAACACAGAAAGAGCCATTAGCACGCATGCATAGAAATGCTCCACAGTACACTGAAGCGATCATTTCAGAACCCATCGGTTTGAATCGGAGTGACTTTATTACAAACTTACGACGTTGTTTGTTTATGTTTATTTGTAGGTTGTTTATTGCCCATCTTGTGAATTTGCTAGAAGGCATCCAAAGACTGTCCCACAGTAAACTCTTACTCATTTCGAAATGATTTTGTTTAGTTTTGATTCTCATTTACCATATACGCTATATATTACATTTTTCTGGATTTATTTTTGGATGCCCCTCTCGATGGTTTCTCTCTCTGTCTGTCTCTGTCTCTGTCTGTCTGTCTGTCTGTCTCTCTCTCTCTCTCTCTCTCTCTCTCTCTCTCTCCTCTCTCTCTCTCTCTCTCTCTCTCTCCGTGGGTTGTAAATTTGCCGGTCAAAGTTTAAATTTTGCGGTTGCGATCCCTTGGGCTCTGCTGGTGGGGGCATCGATACTTAGATGGAAGGCTAGTTTTTTAAAACGCTTCTAAGCCTATAAAGTTAAGTTGCTGACTGGCCTAAGCACAACGTGATAGGAGTTGATGCCCCTGGTAGGGTCACCCATGTCAGACTTGTTAAGGGTGAGGGCTCTGGCAAATAGTAAGGGTGAGGGCTCTGGCAAATAGTAACCCAACTTCCTTTTCTATCTTCTGCCTTTCTTCAAGCCTTCTTTTCCACATTCTTCTTTTCTCAGTTGTCTTCTTAAGATCCGCCATGTTTACCGTGCGGTGCGACCTGTGATGGAGGAGAATGAGATCCTGGTGAGAGGGCAGATGCTCTCAACACATTTTCTTTGGCTTGGACCTCTTCTAATAGGAGGTACACTTTAACCCAGGTGTATCAGTCACCTGCCCCCCTGCATGGGGCTGGGTCAAGACAGGCAGTTCCCTGGTTGACCAAGGTAACCTCTGCAGTGCTCAGCTATCTGACGCTGGGAGTTGAGCATGGTCAGGGGGGGGGATAGGGTTGGTGGGCTTCAGTTTGTCGCATGTTCCTCCCAAAGCGTGGAAGGGGTCAAGACAGTGACTTCTTGGCCCTGGCCCCATAGTTGGACTCCATGGTGCGTGGGTAAGGGAGAGACAAAAAAAATGCCTTCTTCACCAAACATTCAAGCCCCAAAATATGTAAAGCACATGTAAACTCAAGAAGGGTGTCCCAGGAATCCGAGATGGACAGTGATTTGGAAACCGAGTAAAATGACAGGCTTGGGGGCTTCATGGTCGGTGGTTGAGGGAAGAGAACAGGGAGAAACCTATTTCTTCATTAAGTCCATGCATTTGCTGTTCAGAACGGGTTTTTAGGGAATTGCAGGTGACCCTCAGACAGTGAAGAGACTTCGGAATGGTTCCTTCCTCAGAGAAAATGAGGATCATTTTATATTCTATTGTGTAGCTTATATAACAATATCAGACAGAAGTCTCAACATTTTTCAACATTATTACGAAAGAAAATCATAACCTATAAGATGTAGTTTGTTGTCCTCTCACAATAGTAGGATAATAACTGTACTGCTAAGTATGTTGCAGGCATCTAATGTAAGGAAAATTAAATGCTTGGTAAGAACTACTAATGTCTGGTTTCAAAACTGAGTGACTGAGGGTGGAAAATGAAGCAAAATTTAGAAAGAGAGGGGGTTAGTTACTGCCAAGGACACCAATGTTTGATTTTTTTCTCCCCCAAGTGTCTTCCTCTAGCTTGATGACCTAACTTCAAAATGTTTTCGTTCTCTTCACAATTACAAATAATGGTGAAATGGACAGTGATGATTAATGTGACCGTGCAGAAATGATTTATTACAGTGAATATGCGTGCCTGTGTGAGGCACTTGTGCATATGATCATTTTTACTTTTAAAAATTACATAATCATTTTGAGTGATGACAAAGCACGCCATGAATGTCTTTTTCTTCTACATGGCTTCGAGTCCTTACATTATCATTTACATAATCCTTTATTGATTATGTTTCTTGGCATTACATACTTTTTTTTCTTTTTGCACTGTGAACGTTAATGTACACCCCCTTGACATAAGCATATATATACCCCATTATCAATATTTAAAAAAAAAACGTATCTGGAGCGTCTCTCTCTCTCTCTCTCTCTCTCTCTCTCCCTCTCTCCTCTCTCTCCTCTCTCTCTCTCTCTCTCTCTTCTCTCTCTCTCTCTTCATTTCCACGATTTCCCGGTACACCTCTGCCGGGCTTGGATTGACCTGCTGCCGGCAGGTTTCAGCCATAAATCCAGGACTTAAGGTTCCACTCACTGACGAGTGCACTCAATGACAGTCCAGCTGTTCGTTCTTCAACGTTTCAGTGACCCGGTGAGGGGGTCGAGGAGGTTTGATAGCCTAGCCTTCGGTCGGGTTCCTATGAAGTCGAAAGGAAAACAGGCCTACTTTCTTCAGGGTAGTTGCTTCCTTTTGTATTACACACCTCTCTCTCTCCTCTCACACACACACACACACACACACACACACACACACACACACACACACATACACACACATACTTACTTTGTCTCTCTCTCTCTCCTCTCATCTCTCTCTCTGTCTCTCTCTCTCTCTCTCTCTCTCTCTCTCTCTCTCTCTCTCTCTCTCTCTCTCTCTCTCTCTCAGATGTTGTTTGAACATATTACATTGAAAATAGTCTGATTGAAACGCGCGCGCGCGCGCGCACACACACACAACACACACACACACACACACAACACACACACACACACACACACACCACACACGCACGCACGCACATATTGTGTATCCTGAGATTGTTAGCTCCCTTGTGCCATGAAAATGTAGCAGTGTGTAGCCGAGTCAGAATGAACAATATGGAAGTAATACGCCATTAATGTGGATTATAAGTAACGGACAGCTCAAAGAAAATAACATTTGAAACAGAAAAAGAGTTTAGTATATGTCTAAATTATTAACCACTTGCTTGGGTCAATCTTCATATTCTGATTGATTTTGTTATTGATTTTTTTTTTATGCAGGTTTGGCCATGGCGGTACTGAGAGTCACGCCTACTAGACGACATCATCAGTGACAGCCAATAGATGATGTCATCAGTGACAGCCAGATGGATTGTTGTCACGCTGAGGCTGGGAGCCAAGCATAGGACTGTGACACAAATGACGACAGAATGGCTGGCAAGGAGCTTTCCTATTAACCGCACTCCGTCTATTCTACTGCATAGATTTCCTGTAGGTGGCTTGTAATCGGTAACTTTTCATGATCAATTGAACTTCTAGTTCGTAGCTTTGTGTTTACTTTTGCAGTAAAAGAAAATGATCACTTGCATTGACAAAACAACTTTTTCTTTATTCTAGAAGCTTGCTGTGAACATTGGGGATTCAAGTTTTTTGTTTTGATTTGTTTTCATTCCTGTTTCTTAGTGAACGTAGCATTTCAGAGAAAAATCACAATTGTGCTTTTATTGAAAGAGTTCAAAACGTTCATTATGCGTTGAATTAAGAATTGGTAATTTCAGTTTATAATGCTGTGAGAGAAGCATAAGGTGTCAAGCTGTGATCATTGGATCAATGTGAGTTTGAATCACTGTTTCACATTGAAATTAATCTTTAGATATGTCTTTTTAAATGGTTATATTGTTCACACGAATTTTTTTTCTCCTTTTGTTTCGAATCGTTGACTATATAGCATTTATTTCTTTACATGAAAAAAAAGTCAGTTGTGGTTGATCTAGTTCAAACAGATCTGTATTCTTTGGGTCTATGAATTATAGACATTGAGATATGTCAGTCAGTTTCTTCGGTTTATGAATTAGTCATTGAGAAAAATTAATCGGTTTCTTTTGTTTCTGCGTATGTGCCTGAGACCATTTTTTTCGTCTGTTTGCCTGTTTGTTTTTAATCTATCAGGCAGTAACACTATCAATACAAGAAAAAGAAGAACAAAAACAGATCGTATTCTTATTCTTTATGGCGTTTACTGGCCAATCAGATTGTTGGCATTATTAGCGAAGGTTTTAAATGTGGATGTGTGAATTTATTATCAACCGTATGCTGATAACTTACTTTCAGGCTCCCTTGTATAAATATGTGGCCTTTGCTGATTCTACTGGCCTCCACATTTGGGAAACGGGTAACATAAAAAATCTGGAGAAAGATTATTTCTTGTTGCTCCTCTCCCCTTCAACAGAAGTCAATCTTTTAGACAATGGTTTTTGTACGAGTAGGGATTTCTGGATGTTTGCTGTACATTCTTTTTAAAAAAACTGAAGGCATCGGGGTGAAGATTTATAACTGTTTTTTTTTTTTTTTAAAAACTGTTGCGCCTGTCCTTTGGCATTATTTGGTCGCATGGTATGACACCGCGTTTGTTGTTGATTTTACATCGTGATTAAAATTATCCATGTTATGTAAACATTCCTTGGTTGTTAATACCACAGTTGCATTCCAGGTTACCTTGTTGAATAGTGATGCAGTAATGAAAGAAACAGAGTACAGGTGCAGGGAAGATATCGTCGATTTTTTTTTACCTTTATATTCTTTAATTCTTTTTTGTTTTATTTTTTCATGGTGTTGCTATTTTTTATGATCTTTGCAGGTTTTGCTTTTGCATCCTTAGAACAAGAGCAAATACACTGCATCTAACAAGAACAAATGCATTTGAAACTTACCGGTGTATAACTTGCACAAAAACGAAGTTGTCAGAGTAGTTACATGATTTTCTTTTCTGTGTGAACGTTACGAACACACACATACACACACACACACACACACACACACACGCACGCACGCACGCACGCACGCACGCACGCACGCACGCACGCACGCACGCACACACACGCACGCACGCACAGGCACGCATGCACATGCCTCACACACACACACACACACACACACACACACACACACACACACACACACACACACACACACACACACACATATACATATACTCTGTATTGTTTATATATATGTATATATATATATATATATATATATATATATATATATATATATATATAAAAACAAATCAAAGAATCTGACAATTGAAAAAAAAAAACTGCAGCATATCACCTTTCCATGTAAAAGTATCATTTGTACTCTCACACAAATCACAAGAAAAATG
>JADBJO010004570.1:80000-112500 GCA_016801955.1 Conus betulinus
ATCCTTTTAAAGGCACATTGTCTGCTCTCTATAACAATTCTTTTTAAAAGCACATTGTCTGCTCTATAACAATTCCTTTTTAAAGGCAGATATATTTGTATTGTCTGCTTCAAGGTCTTATCGTCCGCTGGGTCGGAACTCGTCAGGGAGACAGCTTGCTGTATCTGCGCTCCTGGCGTCAAATAGAGACACACCACAGTCCATAATACCGTGGTGTTCTCACCACCAAGGGTGCAAAAAAGAATCCAATAGCACCCCGAAGCAGCCAGCGAAGAGTAGTAAAGGAAACCAAACGAAAGTGTGGGGAGGAAAAAAAGTTGCTGAAAAACTACAGATATTATGCAATAGTATAAAATGTAGGGGGCAATCTTTGAGCCTACGCTTGAGGATCACCCAAGGATGCAACGGAGATCAAAAGACAAACACAAAGACAGACAGAAACAAATACAAATAACCTCGATTTAATCAAAACGAAATTGGAAATGAAATGAGGCACGGAACAGTAAACAATAAACAGTAAACAAGTGGGGTAGTCTTTGCTCCCATAAAAAAAAACCTAACACAGAGTAACTTTTATTCAAGTTTTGCCAAGTCATTACTATGAAGACAATTTAGTTTTTGGCCTGCGCTGTTTTCCCCCACTACTAGATTGTTCGTCTTTGTATTTGTCTACCCTGAGTCATAATGCAGTGAATCAACACGCACATGATCATATGTACTAGGGCCCTAGTCAGTCAGCTTCGTGATATGTGTGTGGTGGTGCACCAGATTGTGCCCAATCACGTGATCATTTTACCCAATCATGTTTCGCATTACATTTCACCCAAAGCGTCTTCCTTCCCACACGCACAGCACGTTTCACACACACTCTGTGATCGTGAAAGTCAGACAGAAGTGCTGTTAGGGTGAACCTTGAAAGAGGACACACGCACAATGCATGCTATCAAAAGACCGGGCAAAGAAAAAAAGATGAACGGGCAAAACATGATGTAGGCCTACGTGCCACAAACCAGTCTCATCTGTTGATGACAGACACAGCGAGACAGAGAGGGGATTGAGGGAGGGGAAGGGGAAGTGGGCTAGGAATTGAAAGATGGGCGCGTATGAAGAAAGAACAAGATGCAAAGCATATAAATGTACTCCCAGTTTTATATCCCGAATACGCGTGAGATATTTCATAAAGAGAAAAACCGTCTTTTGCTGATGTACCGTTAGTAATGGCTATTCTGGTAAACATTGGCCATCATCTGTGACCTATAATGAACATGCTTACAAATTTTCAGAAAGATCGGCCAAGAACTTTCTGAGATGTTCCATAAAGACGAAACCATTATGGGCCGTTAGTAACGGCTATAACGACAAACTAAAACATCGGGCATCATCCCGCAACCCATAGTGACATAACTGCTGATTTTCACAAAGATCGGCCAAGTACTTTCTGAGATAGTCCATGAGGAAGAAAATACGTTACAGGCCGTTACAGCCGTTAGTAACGGCTAAACGGCAAACTAAACATCGGGCATTATTCCTGACCCATAATGAACATACCTACAAATTTTCAGAAAGATCGGCCAGGTACTTTCTGAGATATTCCAAAAAAAAAAAAAAAAGAAAAACCGTTATGGGCCGTTACAGCCGTTAGCAACGGCTATAACGGGGTAACTAAAACGTCGGGCATCATCCGTGACCCATAATGAACATATCTGCTAAATTTTCACAAAGATCGGCCAAGTACTTTCTGAGATATTCCATAGAGAAGAAAAACGGTTACAGGCCATTACAGCCGTTAGTAACGGCTATAACAGTAAACTAAAACATCGGGCATCATCCGTGATCCATAATGAACATACCTACAAATTTTCAGAAAGATAGGCCAAGTAGTTTTGTCTGGAGTAAGTGGAACACATTTAGACCACACACACACACACACACACACACACACACACAGCATTTCTTCGTTCCCATTCTAAAGTATTCTCTGTTCTGTAAGAACAGGGAGTACAAAAAGGAAGTATAGTGAGGTAATAGGAGATAGAGGCAGGGAGAATACCTGGGTGCCCATGTAGGCGTGTTTGAGAGATAGGGACTCGCTGTTATCTAATGGTGTGTTGAAAACTCCTCTCTCTCTCTCTCTCTCTCTCTCTCTCTCTCCGTGTGTGTGTGTGTGTGTGTGTGTGTGTGTGCCTCTGCCGCGCGCGAATGAGTGTGAGTGGGTGAGTGTGCGTGGGTGTGTACGTGTGTATGTGTGTGTGTGCGCGCGCGCGCGCGAGTGTGTGTGCCCTTGTGTGTTCTGTGCATTTTTTTTTTTTTTTTTTTGTAAATGTGAATATACGTTACTGCTGTCATCGAGAATTACCGCAATAAAAAGATTTACCAAGAACTTCATCATCCACAGAACTGAACAGTTTTCTAGTTCCGGAAGTCAGTATTATTTCTATTGACAATGGGCATGGCATGTGCAACGATTGACAATGTCACAGATGGGACCACTTCACTAAAAATTAGACCTCAGTGCATAACACCCGGCATGTCACTTTCTCCCCCATGTCCCAGGGGAGGGGGGTCGACGGGGAGAGAAGAGAGGAAGGAGGGGTGAAGGGTCGGAGGTTATTAGGTCGTCAGGTTTTGCTACCAACCCCCTCCCTCTCTCGATCCCTCTCTTCCTCTTTCAGCCCTGTCCCATTCATATCCCGCTTGTCCCTCCCTGCCACTGTGTTCTGTCCCCTGAGTCATGGGCTATCTTCCCGAATCCCCCACCCACCCTCTTTCTTTCTTTGCCCTCCCTCTGATCATCAGTCCAATCTGTCACAACACTGGTGGATGGACATAACTAAGCGAGAGAAACGGGGAGGAGTGTGAACAGGATGTAATGAGGGGGCTATATAGCAGACCGACCTGAGCCGCCGGGGTATAAATTGCCAGTCAAGTGTAGTGTATTGTCAATGGTACACTGTTCATTTTCAACCATTATGTTACATGACCATCCAGCCATCTGCACTCCCACCCGCGCATGGAAGCATTTGTGAACGGTTACTGATACCTGACTGCGTTACATATTCAAACAAGTTTGCTTTGTGCTATTCAATACCCCTCTTATCTTTGTCACTCTAACCTGATGAGACATGTGGAGGCGACAGTGTGCCAACTTCTAGGGCTGACCGGCCCACTGACCACTTTTTGAATGGTGGCGACTGAGTCGATTATAGATTTTAATTTTTTTTTTTTTTTTTTATTAATGAATATAATGCACTACTGTGTATGTAACACTTACATATAAGCACAACAAAATACGTTTTATAGAATTACAAATAAAAAGAAATAACATGAATAAGTTACAACTGATAACTATTTTGGCTTATGACACGTCACTTGTTGTGTTGTGACCGTTTTCGGTATCACGCGGCAAATACGCACGCGCGCGCGCGCGCGCGTGCGCGCATGTGTGTGTGTGTGTGTATGTGTGTGTGTGTGTGTGTGTTTGTGTGTGTTTTCCACGCCAACAGAGCTCTTCATCCAGGTGCAAGGTGTTTCGCTTGTATGATCATAATCGGTGATCAGAAATTCTGTAAATGCCTGGACAGTTCAACCTCCGTGCTAGATTCCAACACCGCGCCTCCAAGACATGGTAATCTATTGACGAATGACATGTTTCTGTCAGCAGATTATTTTCGCTTAGAGGTGCCAGCCCACTAGAAAACCATTGCTGAATTAAATGTGCATTGTCTGACAGTGGAAATCGGATTAAATTAAGACTGCCTATTTAAAGAGGTCTGCATAGACAAGTTGCTGTTTATACATGATGTACTATGGAAGAGAAATGTGTTCTCTGATACTTGAGCTACAGATGAAGCTTCATCATTCCCTCGGTTGTGCTATGGCAAACAAGGCCAGCAGCACACTGATCATGGAGCGAGCTTACAAAGCCTTTGTGTAATATTGTCCGTCTAATTAAGGTAGGGGCCTAGTACATTGACCGAAGATGGAGGCAGTGCACAGATGGGCGGCTCGTTCTCTCAGCAACCGTTACATGACTGCTCGCGACACACAAAACTAGTCGCGAGTACAGGCTTAAACAATACAGTGGCCACCCCCACTCCCTCCCCTCACACCCTTCCTAACCCATTATCCCGGCCTGCAAGGCAACGGCAAGTGGACTTTGTACATCCTCGTAAGATTCAGGTTAACAGCAAACCGACTATGCTGGGTGCCAGAGTGATAATGGATTTGTCACACACACACACACACACACACTCACAGAGAGAGAGAGAGAGAGAGAGAGAGAGAGAGAGAGAGAGAGAGAGAGATCCAAGGTGCTTCGAAATCCTGTATCTTAGTAATTGGCTACTCAAATAAAACCACATGAACCACGCGTGAATTTTGAACGGATGCTTGTCCCGCAAATGTCACCGCTGGCAGCTTGGGGGCGAAGGTCGATTTGGAGAAAAACATTCACATATTGTTTGCCATTGATGTCAAGGTCATATCGTAGGGGGTGTGACAAACTTAGCCAATGAAAAAGTCTAATTTGCCCATGCGTGGGCTGTTATTGGATAACGTCCCCTGAAGTCCGCTCTCTTCCGAGGTCATCACGTCTTGTACGCATGCTCATAGCACGACCCCGCAGCTTTCGATAAACGACGACCGCAGTGTTTCTTAGTGGAAGAGCGTGAAAACACTGATCGACGAAAAGCAGTCTTCTAAGAATTCACACAATATGACGGAAAAAGGAGGCAGCCCGATTGATACAGACTGCATTACTCTGACGCGATATGTACTTCAAGAACAAAGAAAGCATCCCGAAGCAACGGGTGATTTGACGCAACTGTTGAACGCTATCCTGACCGCAGTCAAAGCTGTGTCGTCTGCTGTACGTAAAGCTGGGATCCATCACTTGTAAGTTCATGGCCAAAGGTAGACTCTCCGGCTCTAAAACCTTTTGTTTTGCCGATGAGGCCAAGTCTGCTGATAAAGCCACGCGTACCGTCTTGATGGGAGATCATTGCTACTTGGACCTAAACTGAATAAGCTGGGCCTTCAAAAGGCATGTATAATATATCGAATGAATTTTATAAGGAAAGTAGTTTGCCAAAGATGGCATGACGATGCATTTTTTTTTCTATATATGACCGTGCAAAGTGTTATTCGTGCGCCAAGAATTGGTTTAGAAGTGTTACCAAGTGAAATGCAGGAAAAGAATCGAGAGGGTGAAGAGAGAGACTTGCTTAAGCATTTTTTTTTTCTTTTGGTTATAAGAAATCTGGAGAGAAGTCACGGACTTGAATTTTTTTCCTAATTTATTCACTGCATGATTTTGCAAAAGGATTGATTTGAACCATTCTTTCCTTCTTGCTTGATTTCAACAACTTCCAGTTGTCATGAGTTTGCAAAGTCTATCTGCTTTCTTAAAATGTTGCAATGTCATCAGTATGGGACTGAGAAAAGGCTGAAAGAAGGGTCAAAGTATTGGTGGTAGTTTCCGACAGGATCTTGTAATACCACAGTAAGAATGAAGACCTGCTGCTATTGATACCATTATCAAAACTTTTATAGTGGAGTCCTAGTTTACTGGCCATCTTCCTGTCAGTTGCTTTGATTGACACTCCCACAGAAGGAAAAGCTCTTTGTAACGAGCATCAGTCAGCTAGATCAACACAACTGGAGCTTCAAAACTAGGATGTTACAACCTTTAGTTCATGACAAAGTAAAATTGGAATTCCAGATGTGTGTACAATGTGGATTTTAAAACTATTACATGCTCTGTGCATTAAAAATCTCTTCTGTAGGAAAAGGATCCTGATGTCTTTTGGAGTGTGCTGCAAGATATTAGCATGCTCATTTCATGTTTCACAAGAAGGGACCTCATTAAGACCCCTTTTTGTATTGAAGCTTTTGAAATCTGACAACCTCCAGCTTTAGAAATTATGTTTAATACTCATTGAAGTATTTGAAATGCTGCAGTCATGGGGGGGGGGGGGTCTTAATAAAACCTGGCATGAACATTTCATTGCCCATTTTTACATTTTGTGATACTTCAACTCCTTAAGCTTCATGGGGCAAAACCTCAGAACCCCACTAGCTTTGGCCCTAGACTCAAATGGAGGCACTGTTGTGGACCCTTGCTTTTTTCCCCTCTGTTCTGTCTTTACTGTTTACATGTTTTTATGCAGAATCAGCAGATCTGTTATCCGTGTATTTACAGTCACTTCAGTGATGTGTTCTGAACAGATGTTTGAGGGTCGATTTTATTTGTAATTGTACCTGTGCTAGTTTTACAAAGTAAGTTTGCCAAGAAAATGAGAAATCTCAGCACTGTTTGCTCCCTCTCTCTCTCTCGCCTTATGGTGGGAGTTTTTTGTTTATTTTCCTTTTTCATATCGGTGTTTGCATTTTTTTTTTCTCATTAAGAGCCGAAATTCAATGACATCTTGATCAATATGAACAAACTAACTTGAAAGTTAACATGACAGTTTAAAAGGTAACAGCTTGACTGTCAAAAATATGTAAGATTTTAGTGACCCTTAATTCTTGAAACATTAAAATTAGAATGATATGTTGGATTATGGCGACCATGAAACTTAATGAGTCTAGAAATCAACCAAGTTATTGCTTATGCTATTTTCCATCAACTTACAGTTCTGCAAGGCAGTTATTTGTGGTAATATAGATTCTACTAATTGTATTTTTATTCAGTTTTACTGTAATGATGGCCCCAAAAAAGATGTGCCACAGAATGAGATGAAATGAGTAACTACAATATTGACAGTGCGGAAAAAAATGAAATGAGGCAGGGCATAAAACTGATGATGCTGTTTTCAGTAGCATTGGCTTTGAAATGAAGTGAAGCGGATGTGACATGATGATGTCTGTTACTTTGGGTTTTTTTTTTAGTAGTAGTGGTAATAGTAGCGGTTATAACCTATCACCATTACATGGTAGCAGCATGTATCGTATGGCACGATGAGCAATTACTTTTTTTTTTTTCTCCTTTTAATGTAGAGGGTTGCAGAGTGTAGAGGGTGGGTGTTGACCACTGAAAATTTTGGCCAGGTAGACTAGCACAATTGACAGAGGTTAAAAGAATTTGACGTGGTTTTTAGTATGCCTAATCTGATAGCAAGCATAATGTAAACTCCTTATTTTTGCTCAATGATTTGTGATTAGCATGGTCGCAAAAGAACTATTTGTTTCGAGATAACTTGATGTGTTCATGCTCACCTCTACATGTGTGTGAATATGTGTGTGCGCTTCTACTTAAAGAGTGTCATGCATGCATGTGCATAAACATGTTTGCGATACAAACATGCATTGCTGCCATTTGTATGTAGGTATGGCATTTCGGGTACGGCCAATGTGTCCGGGGATGAGGTGAAAAAGCTGGACGTGTTGGCCAATGACTTGTTCATCAACATGCTCAAGTCCTCCCACCTGCTGTCTGTTGGTCACAGAGGAAAATGAGAAGGTGGTGGAAGTGGAAATGGAATATCAGGTGAGATAGGGTTACATCCAAAGTCCCTCTGCCTTTGCAGTTATTTTTTTTCTCTTTGAAGGTGGTGTTTTTTTTTTTCTTTTTTTTCTTTCTTTTTAGTAGTATTAATAGTAGCGGTTATAACCTATCGCCATTACATGGTAGCAGTATATATGGCATGATGAGCAATAACATTTTTTTTTTTTTCTCCTTTTAATGTAGAAGGTTGCAGAATTGTGAACAGTGTTTGTATCTATTATTAATGAATATGAGCAACAGAGACCTTTCGTTGACATTTGATGACATTTTTGTCAAGTAGCCTGGCATTCATTGCATGTTGAGACACCAATTGTAATTATCCTATTATGAGAGGATAGGACTTTGTATGGATCAATACCTCTCAGTTGGGGCTGGACTGGGATGAACATGATATTTGCTGAACAGCTGATGAAGTAGTCGTGCGAACCTGTCTATGGGGATATGACCTGAATAAGAGATTTAGTGCAGGAGAAGGAGCATGGGTAGATGGGAATCGAGGAATGAGATTGAAAAGAAAATGCAAAGTGTGCTTACCTGGAGATAAGTCCCCTCGGCAGCTTCTTAGCCGACTAGAAAAAGGTGTGCCAATGCAAGAGTCCGATTTTTTGTGTGTGTGTGTGTGTTTTTTTTTTCCTCTGTGCGTATGAAGCTTTTGAAGATAAGTACAATCATGAACATGCCTTTTTCATTCATTCTTTATTTGAAGAAAAGAATTTCACATCTTATCAACTCGCTCATTTATGCATTTCAAATGATAGTTGCTCTGTTGTGTTTGGCCTCAGGGTCAGTATTTTCATGCTCCTTATCTATTTGTTTTTGTTTGTCAGTTGCGGAAGTCTGATCTTACCATTAAAATGATGTTTGACACACAATCAGTGACTCAGTGTTTATCAACCCTTTCCGATGTGTATGTGTGTCTCCGTGCTCGCATGCTTGTCTCTGTGGTAAAGTTATAACATTTGCAGTTTTTTTGGCTGTTGTAGGTGTTAACATAACAACCAAACTTCAAAACTTTGACTCATTTTGATATTAAATGTTTTAGCCATTCTTCGCATGAAGATCTCTCCAGTTTGCAACTATAGGGGGAAAAAAAACATCTTTACCTTGCAAGAGAAGTTTATTTAGTCGATGCAATTTATAGCAAGTAAACACAACAGCAGTGCTACTTATAGCCGCCTTCCAGTCCAGGGTTGTCCTACATATGGGTTAGGTGTCTACTTTTTTTTTTCAAGGGTAGAGTACTGCAGTTTGTGTGCCTAGGTACTGCACTCGGCGGTGCTAGGTGCTGTACTGGGCCCCAAGTTCAGCACTGGCGGCTGAAAAACATTTGTGCCTGTCAGCAGCTGCACATACCATGGCACTTTCCTATCTAGAGGGCTGTTTCTTTTTCATTTTTCTCTTTCTTTAGGTTCAATAAAAGTTAGGGCAGCAGATTCTGCAGTATGTTGATATAGTTGCCTATTTACAGGGAAGAAGAGAGCAGATATAAAGAAAAGATGTTTCTTAGTTAAGAGCATTTCAGAAATGGAGTGTTTGTTTCCATTCAAGTATAATTCATTCTTTTTATTTCAATCATAGAAAATAAGCTTCTAAACAAATAATTTGTAATCCTTTGACAGTCTCCAAAAATTGGACTTCGACACAATTTATCCACACTCAGCTGCATTTGAAATGTTCATTATCATGTCATGAAGCCAGAGTGGAAGCCAGTTGGTGATATATAAAGTCACAAACATTGTTGCATGTCTTTTTTTTTAACAGTATAGAAATAAGGTCACACTTATTTTGCGATATGTGACTTTGTTGTGAATAAAAAGGTGAATTTGCTTGAAAGCAGCAAATAGAATAATCAGTTCATTTTTTATGACAGATTTCCACACACAAAATATATATGTATACGTCACAGTTCAGAAGTTGTGATCAAAACGATAGAAAGTAGTTGTTAATTGTGTGTAAATACAAAATGGATACATCGGATCATCTAAAAATAAAATATCATCTGTGGGTTTGATTCCAGTCAGAGCGAATTACTTACAGGAATTATCTGCCCTGACTGGATTCTAAACAGTTGAATTTGCTATGGGGGTTGTTCAGAAGACCAGAACAAATATTTTGACCAACACTGCAGGTATCTGTATCTCTCGGGCCTGGTTAAGAAGAAGGTAGGTTATAGAAGTAAGCACAGAGTACAGCCCTGTCATACAGTTTCAGACCATAATAGAACTCTGTTGCATCAACTTCATCATCCTTTTTCCTCATCAGTCAGCATAAAGAAGAAAGTCTTAAAATTCCATGGCCCTTCGTGCCATGCTTTAATGGTGATCCCATTTTCAATTTCCTCTCCATGTCTATGCCCTTGGTTAGATTCTGTCGGAGTCACTGGTATCAGCAAATTCATGTGGACTGTCACTGAATTAACATGGCCAGACTCTTTTCTTAAATTCTCTCATCTTAGTTATTAATTCATTTATTATCCGTCAGCTAAAGTCATGCACAATGTGGTCTCAAAACTTAGCGGATGTGGGTGTAGCATATATGGACTAGTCTGTACGCAGTGATGCCTCCTTGATGAAACTGAAACTGAATATGGTGGCACCCTTTGGAGGGAAGGCTCACAAGTAAACAATTAGTACTGTTTGTATGGGGTATACTAGGTGATGTCTTGTTTATGTTGGATCAGAACAGGTACCACAGAACACCATCAAATCGATTTGACAACATTACAGTGTCTCCTCTGGTGGGGTTCTTCTTCATGATGACTTGACATTGACTGCTCTCTGTGGATGGCTGGTGCTGTTGCTGTGGTGGGACTAGCCAGGCTGTGGCAGTGGACAGGAAAGCAGAGGGGATGTGATGCCCCAGAGGTGGCACAAAAGATGAGACAGCACCCCCAAACAAACAAAACAAGCGAATCCCCCCCCCCCCCCCCCCCCCCCCCCCCCCCCCCCAAATTTCACAACAGATAGTTAGGTCCATGGGATGTCAAGGTAGATGGATGTAAAAAGACTCAGAACTAGTCAGTTCTAAAAGGTGTCTTCATAACCTCTCAGTTCAGCATATTTTGCCTGTTTATGCTGTTAAACAGTAGGCACACATTTGAGAAGCACTGACAGTGTGCAGGCACCCATTTCTTCTTTGGCCACCCTACATCCTATCCCTCACTTTCTTTTCAAATTAAAAAAAAAAAAAAAAAAGTTCCTGATACATCATATCCCTTAGGCACATTGTTTCACAGCCATAGAATTTTGAATATTTTTGTCATGTAAATCAGGGTGCCTTCTTTCCTTCCTTGTTTGCTCTTAAAGACACAATTGCCTCTTAATTTGTTATCAGATTTAGATCGTTGCAGCTTTTTTTTTCTTCTTTATTTTTCTTTTTATCAACAGACTTTCATTTAATAAATGTAAGTTCTATTATAATTTTCCCAATTTCTGTCACGTGTTTATGTATCTGTTCAATGTGTTTCTACAGGGAATGGTGCGTATTACTTTGTATCCTGACTGCTTTCTTTGATGTTGCCTTAAATTTGTTATTGCTGTTGGCATCTTATTGCAGTTGTTGATGTTGATAGGTTGATTTACTTTCATTTTTATTTGTTTTTGTTAATGTTTTAATTCAAAGAGATTGTTTTTATTGCCGCTTTAATCAATAGAGATTCATGATGTTGGGGGGGTGGGGGAAGGGGTGTGAGTGTGTGTGTGTGGGAGTGCTCATGTCTTTGAGCACATTTGTTCACATAAGCTGTCCTCAGTGAGTGGAGTAGAGAGACTGCATATGCTGGGGAGAAACTGTTCTGGTTTTCAAATGAGAATAAGGATCATGTTTAAGTACAAGAATATGAAAAGTGAAATTATTTTGTAGTATGATGTAAAGCAAGTAAACCGAAGAAAGGTGTGATAGCTTGCCAGATGAAGAATGAACCGTTGACGGCACAGAGACCCTAAGGATTTCTCCTCTACAAAAGACAAAACTCAAAGTGAATCAGAGAAATGAGTATATCTTTGGCTCAGTTTTGCTCCTTTCTTAGAAAGCTTACCAAGGGGGGACAGATAACAACATGACAGGTACACAACTATCGTGTGATAAGTACATTTTCAAACAATTTACAGTAACTAGCAATCTAAGAGTCATGGGTTAAAAGGTCAGCAGTGCCTGATGGGTTAAGTGTGGAAGAGAATTTCTCCATTTTCCCATATCAACAAATATACAGATCTGCTGGTGGTGGAACAACACCCCCCCCCCATGCCCCCCCCCCCCCCGCCTTAAACTCTGTGTGTGTGTTATGTGTGCGTGTGAATTGATGTGTATTTTAGCTTTTGTGTGTGCAGTAATGAAAGAAGTGTCGGTGGGTGTGTGTGTTTGCAGATAGATAGATAGAAAGGCAGGAAGATAAATAAATATAGACAGATAGATGGAGATAGATAGATAGATAGAAAGGCAGGAAGGTAGATAAATATAGACAGATAGAAGGGAGATAAATAAATAGGCAGGCAGATAGAGAGATAAATGTATGCACACACAAGAATCAGATGCTCCTGCAGTATTTCAGATCCTTGTCAGAGGAACATGCTCACATATCCTTTTACTAGAAAACTTGGAGGAAATCTAACCTCCAGCAAAAATTTTCAGGAGAATGGATTAAACTGAAATGTGAATTTTTGTTTTAAAGATTCCAGAAGAACTGCTTGTTTCTTTTAGAGATGAGTCTGACTTTGCAAATCTTTCGAAGCTTTCAAGGGGAGCATACTCAAAAGATACTAGATATAATCATTTGGAGGCATTATGTTATAATTTTATCTTTATCAGTTTTTTGACACTTAGTATTGTAGAAATGGAACTTCATGGCATAACATTTTCCTATTTATTATTTAGAACACAAAAGTTTTGATTTATCAATGAAATTGTACATACTGTCCAGAATGGTCACCAACTGTCCATTCTGCAATGTCTGTCTGCCCATATGGCTTTTTGATGGTTTTGGGTGGGTTTGTTGTTGTTGTTGTTGTTTGTTATGTTTACATATTTCCCACCACTTCTTTTACAATTTGTTTTCAATGTGGGAGTGAGAAATCAAGTGGAAAGGCAGTCAGTATCCTCAGCGCGACTTAGTTTTATCCTCTGTAAGGTTGTCAATTGTTTAACACCATGTCATGAATTGCTTTTTGGGTGTTTGTTTCTTTTTCAGGATGTAGTTTTTTTTTTCCCTGATCTGATGTGTTCAGGATGTGTGAATTTGACAATCCTGAAAAGGCGCTGTGTGGTCTGCAGGGATTCAGTACTATAATAACCAAAGTCTAAAGAGGTATTCTCTGAACTTTATGGTTGCTCCTGAAAAGAAGAAAGATGTTTTGGTTGTAGGAAGGTTCAGATTTTGTTTTGATTGTTGGAATGTGCAGATTTTTATTTCAAGATTAAAAAGAGCCCGTGCACACTGCAGGAATGTTCAGATTTTTATTTCAAGATAGAAGAAAAAATAGCATTTTACATCATATTCAAAATGGACATCTCATATACTGAAAATGTGCTGGAAATCACGTGCAGCAGAAGTATGAAAACCTGTACCTGAATTATAATGAAAGGATATGAACATATTGAATGAACTTGATAAAAGAGTATGACAACATGCTGAATTTACAACAAAAGCTATACCCCGAGATGGACTGACCAGTATCAGGAGAAACACAATTGTCAGTGTTTTGGGCCTTACTTTAGCTCAAAGTTGTATGAGAGAGAACAGCCTTCCCTTTAGTTTTGTCATTTCCTTGTCAGGGATAATGCATTGATTCAGCCTGTCACTTAGAACCTTCCATCTATGCTGAAATGCTGAATGATAAAATCTGGGAACGCTTAGTCCACTAAGGATAGCTTGAGAAATGCACACACACACACATGCACAGACACACACACATGCACAGACACACACACACACACGCGCGCACGCGCGCGCACACACACACACACACACACACACACACACACACACACACACACACACACACACACACGATTACTTTTTCTTGTGCATGAAACGATGTACCTGGATGATGAAATCCCTCATTTTGTGGGTGTGAAAACAGTTTCTTTTGTTGTGATGAGAAATCCTGGCGGTTAGTAAAGGAGGCAGGAAGAGAATGAATTTGAAGTTGAAAATGAACTGTTTTTTTTTGTTTGTTTGTTTTTTTTCTTTCCCACCTTACGTACAGCCGGTGAGTTGATGAATCTTGTCTTCGCTTTTTGTCTAACTGTGCACTGTGTTAGTTTGTGTGCACAATGAATATTCATAGACTGACTTCATGATGAATGGCAGACTTGAATGTTGGTTCAGTGGCGCATGCATGATGGCATAGGCATGTTATGAACAGACTGTATGAGACGTGCTTTTTAGTGCTGAAGCTCACTTTGTTAAGTCATAGCTGTGGTGCATTATCAATGATAATGAAAAAGAATCTGGCTGAAAAAATATTAAGATCTTCTTTCTGTCTTTTCTCTCTCTCTCTCTCTCTTTCTCTTTCTCTTCTCTCTCTCTCTCTCTCTTTCTCTCTCTCTTTTCCCTTCCTCTTTCCCCCTTCTCCCCATCCTCAAACACACCACACATGTACATGTAAACATATGTGTGTGTATGAATATGAAATCAATCGATAAGTGATCATAGTATGATTTGATCACTGTGGGTAGTACAAGTAAGAATAGTAATGGTAGGTAATCTTTGAAAGCCATAAATGCTTACAAATTTCTTAGTGTATGCACAGTCATACATGCACATCACATACACACATACATGTATACACACATGCACACACTCGCACGCACACACACACACACGCTGTGCACACACATGCACATATGCGCATTTATGGGTACGCATGCACGCACACGCACACGCACACACACACACACACACACACCACTGTTAACTTATAATGTAAGAAGGAATATGGCAATCAGTAAAAGTTAGCCTTTAGATTTGACTTGAAGGAAGAAAATTTATTGGAGCTGCAGGAAGACTAAGGAAGTTTGTTCCCAGCAGAGGGCATGTGAAAAGACAAAGAATGTTTTTCAGAAACCTTTGTATGAAAACAAGGGATACAAATGAGGTGCGTTTCCCCCGAGGAGTGCACGGGTCAGATAGGAGAAGGTAGCAGAGAAGTGAAGGAACTTGATTGTTCAGAGACTTGGAGCTGAGTAAAGAGAGTTTTTGTGATAAATTTCATTAAAATCTGAAAAGTAGTAGTCTGCAGCGTTATTCTGTTCTTTTTCTGTAACAGATGAAGATACTCAAACAATCAGGAAGCAGAGAGCTACACTAAAATAATCCAGCATTGAGAGAACAAATGCGCAGGTTATAGTGTATCAGTTGTGTCCTGATTATAGTATATTGGCTGTGTCCTGAAAGAAGAGGCCCCCTAAAAGAAATGACAAACAGAACTGGACAGGACGGAAAGATGAGAAACACTGATTGAAGATGGAGTTTCAAAGTTATGAACAGATTTAGATGGACACAAAAGAGCAGCAGTTGTCATGCTGAACAAATATTACAGCAAACTTGGAGTCTGTAAACTTTTTGTTTGCAGAGAACATCTTTTCTGTCTTGAGCTTATTTTATGTTATCAGAAAAGCATGAGTATGTTATCTGAATCTCAGCTGGGGCAGTTCATCAAATTTATATATAGTTTTTTTACCATCACAGGTGCTATGACACATTGTGCACTGGAAGATAAAGTCAGAGATGGGTTGAGAGTGAAAGACAAAGAGTATGGAATCCAGAACAGATCTCTGTGAGGTTTCAACAGCAAGTCTGCAGAAGATGTAAGGCCATTGACAATCGGGGGGTAGTATAGTTAGTATCTGTTGCATTCATTCATGGTCCATTTCAATTTGACTGCAATATTTCACAATCAGAAGAAAAGCAGATGTTCATTTGAACTGATCAATTAGCTGATTCAGTGATTGTAAATGGTCTAAGTTGAGCTGTGTTGGTATATTCAGCACTGTAGTCTGCTGGTTGGAGCTGTTCCATAGATCTATTCCCAATGGAGTCAATGATTTCTTTTCCTGCTGTAACTTAAGAAATGAAATGCAAGAGGAATGCAATTTGCGAGTGGTAAGTGATGTTCGTTTGCTTTCCTTGCAGTTGCTTTCCTGTTACAGTGAATGCAGTCAATTTTTTTTTTTTTTTTTTTTTTTTTTATTTCCAATCACTTTTATGAGCGCATGTTTTGGAGAGGACTGTGAGCGTTTTGCGTACTCAACATTGTATGTCTGATATCATCAGAAAGTTTGGTGTGTTTTAATCAAAATAACCCAGTTGGTTGATGTGGAAATATAGTTCCTTAGTTTGCAAATTCTGCCTCATCTGGTGTGAACATTGCACTTAAAACTGATATTGACAAGCTTGTGTATTCCAGCCCCTCTCTGTTTTCAGCCAATGGACAGGCTTTATATAGTAGATAGAAAGGACATCTTAAGAAGTTGCCTTGCTTGCTGATTATTTGTATTTTTTCATAAACTGCTTTGTGTAAAGTTCAAATGAATTAGAAAGCTTACAACATGTTGTTCGGTTTTGTCAAAATTGCTTTTGTTTGTATGATTCAGCATGATCTCTCTCTCTCTCTCTCTCTCTCTCTCTCTCTCTCTCTCTCTCTTCTCCCATTGTTAATCTCTCTCTCTTTCTAAGGGATTCAAAAATTGTCCTAAATCTTGTAGTTTCAGGGTTTGCACTTGCAGATGCAATCATGTAACTTAAGAGGGTATACATACCTATATGCATGGCAAAAATGAGTTAACATCTCTTGCTCCATGTATCATTGTATGGGCATAGCTGTACTCGTATGCTTGTCCACATAAGTGCGCATACCTGTGTGCGTTCATGAGGAACTTAGTCCTTTTTCATGTGAAGAAAGAAAATTGTATCACATTTTGTATACATGTCAATACAACTTTGCTTTACTCTTTTTGGGTAAATTAAATGTAGGGAGATTGAATATGATTTTAGTTGGAATGAGACGGAACATTTTGTCTGATTCCAATAGCAAACAATATGAATGGAAGAAGATTGAGAAATCATTTGTTACAACAACTGAAAAAAAATTGTCAGTTCCTGATCAAATATACCGATACTTTGGATTACAAATAAGAGACCTTTGGATGCTTATATGCCTTTAGTACTTTTGTTGTACTTATCTGCTTATCTTTTACAAGTGTGAAAGAGAGAGAGTTTATGTTGTTAGTTTGTGTGTGTTAGTGTGTATATGTGTGTTCGTGAGACAGACAGAGAGAGAGAGAGAGATTTTGGTATGCTTTTGGAAGAGGTGAAATACACCTCACAAGGATTATTTCAGCTTTCTTTATATTGTTGCTGTGTTGTTGTTTTTTTTTTTTTTTTTTCAATTTACTGGAGAGAAAAGGTTTGTATTGATGTGGGTTTATAGGCATACTAGTATGCATGTTCTAGTGTATTATTTCATTGGTCATAAAGTGCAGACTTTTGATGTGTTTTGTAGCATGTTATTGACTATAAGAATGATTCGAGCCAGTAAGTGTGTAGTGAGTATGTTTTCTTTCACTCAGTAATAGTTTGTATGTGTGTGTTGTTAGTTTGTATGTGTGTTTGTTTGTTTCTTTTGTTTTATTTGGTTGTTTGTTTTGGTGTGTGTGTATGTGTGTGTGTGTGTGTATGTTGTAGGCCCATGAGTGAGAGAGAGAGAGAGAGAGAGAGAGAATCTAGATTCAAGTGCTTCTGCTTGTGATATGCTGGCAGATCTCTTTAAATTAAAGGGTGTACTTTAAGTTAGTGATAATTTAGTTATGTTAGGTATTACATGTATTTTCTCATTTCTTTCTGTGTTTATATTTACATAAACATGGAAGAACAGACAAGAGTGGAATGAAATTGGATGGGGGTGTCAGACCCTTTTTCCTTTTTTTTTCAACCCTTGACCATATCTTACTGTTATCAGTAAATGTGAATTTATTTTACTTTTATTTTGTTACAGAACTGTTATTTTTAAACTAATGTGTAAAGAATTAAGGTAACTATTTTTCGTTAGTGATGATGCCTTTGAGATCATTCTCTTTGTCTGTCTGTCTGTTGCTATCTCTCTCCCTCTTCTCTCTCTCTCTCTCTCTCTCTCTCTCTCTCTCTCTCTCTCTCTCTCTCTCAGAAAACACAGGGATACCTGTAGTTTTTCATAGTGAAAATGACTTTCTTTTTTTTTTTTCTTTTGTCTGTCTGTCTGTCTATCTCTTTCTCTTCCTCTCACTCTTCCTGTGTCGGTCTCTTTCTCTCTGTGTTTACTCAATGCTCCCGTATTTGTGGTTTTCAGGGCAAGTACATTGTGTGCTTTGATCCACTGGATGGTTCGTCAAACATTGACTGTCTTGTGTCCATTGGTTCCATATTTGGAATTTATCGAAAGGTATGTAACATAAATTTGATAAAGTAACCAGGATGTGTGTGTGTGTGTGTGTGTGTGTGTGTGTGTGTGTGTGTGTGTGTGTGTACATGAGTGTGCGAGAGAGATTGTGTGTGGTATATATGTGCGAATGCACCTGAGAGAGAGAGGTGTGTGGGTACGCACTCAGATGTGTGTGTATGTGCGCACACACGTGCATCCGTGTCAGTGTACATTTCTAAGAATCTTTTCTCTGTGTGTACAACTGGTTTCGAAAGCATTTCAGATGGTTTTCACAGTTGCCGTTTACCAAAACATTGCTGTCTTTCTGGATATGATAATTATCAATAATAATATCAGCTGGTGTAGAATATCTCATGTGAAAATATATATGTGATGATGACTGAGATGTTTTCGCATATGCATGTTTGTGTACACATATGTATGCATGTATGTGGACATGTAAGTAAATGACGGCATGAAGAATGGTAATTTATCATGATTCATAATCAATCTTTTAAAAGTTTTTTTTGTGGCTTGGCAACAGGCTTAGAATGTGATATCCTGTTTCAGGCCACCAGCCATCCAGCCACCGAGAAAGACGCTCTGCAGCCTGGCAACCAGCTGGTGGCAGCAGGGTATGCCCTGTACGGCAGTGCCACCATGGTGGTTTTGTCAGTGGGCGATGGTGTCCAGGGATTTACACTGGATCCTGTGAGTCTTCTGGACTTAACTGTGTGCAAGATGTGTAAAAACTCAGTTGTGTGTCCAGGGGTCTATGCTGGATCCTTTTGATGTTTTGTTCTTTTTTGTGTGTGCATGTGTGTGTGTGTGTGTGTGTGCACATGTGTGTGGTTGATAATTTTTGCTGGATCCTGTGAGTGTTCTGTCCTTGAGTGTGTGTATGAAAGATGTGTGTGTATGGGGATTTACGCTGGATCTGCAAGTGCTTTGACCTGTGTGTGTGTGTGTGTGTGTGTGTGTGTGTGTGTGTGTGTGTGTGTGTGTGTACCTTGGTGCAGGGATTTATGCCAGACACTGTGAGTGTTCTGTCCTTGTGTGTGTAGGATGTGTTAGTGTGTCTGGGGATTTATGCTGGATCCTGAGAGTGTTCCGTCCTTGTATGTGTGGGACGTGCATGTGTGTCTAGGCATTTATACTGGATTTCATGAGTGTTCAGTCCTCGTGTTTGTATGAGCTGTTTATGTGTGCTTAGGGATTTATTCTGGACCCTGTGAATGTTTTGTTCTTGTGTGCATGTGTGTGCGGGCGCAGCCCTTGCGCGCACACACACACACACGAGACACTTGTACATCCTGGAATTATGCTGGATCCTGTAAGTCATTTGTATGCCTGTGTGTGTGTGTTCATGCATGTTCAGAGATTTAAATCAGATTCTGCAAGTCATCTGTCCCTGTGTGTGTGTGTGTTCTGTCCCTCTGTGTGTGTGTGTGTGTGTGTGTGTGTGTGTGTGTGTGTGTGTGCACAGAAAATTTATGCTGGCTCTTGTAGGTCATCTGTCATGGAATCGGTATGTATACATGTAACAGGCAAAGCTAAATGTTTACAGCTGCACCATTATTCCACAAAGACTTTGGGAAAAGAAAATTTAAGATACGTATCTTCTTACTTAATTAATGAGTCTTATTTGGTTATTCATTTTGTTGGGTTTCATTAGTTTATTTCCTTAACACCTGTCATCTTTACTGTTTTGTTTTTGTACATAGTCGGCTGATATTGTTGTTTGAATTATGAGCCTGATGTCTGTTACCCTTGGTATGAAATGCACTGAATTTTTAAATCAATGCACCGACATTTCATTTCAAATTTCAGATTTTAGAAGCAAGCAGAATGTTGTGTAAGTAAGGTCTTTGTCTTGTAGTTCATGTAGCAAGAGGATAATACAGCAGAAGTTGACTGACAGTGGCATGATTTTTTCCTGTTCAGAAATCAGGTTTATGCTAGTCTGTAACAATGTTTGTTTCATGCCTTCATTTTGTGCCCTGACTGTGCTTGTTTAGATGTGTGCTCTGCACAGAAAATATCACTTAGGTACGAAATCAATTTATGTGTTTTAGCAACTCGCATAACAGCAGACTGCAGATGTGGACATTTTGATGACTTTCAAGAAACAAGTGGTCACTCTAGTAGCTTTCATGACACTATTTTTTGATTTGACAGTTCATAATTTTGATTGATGCACAGTGGATACTAATTACTGGCTTGATTGTGGTTAAGTGGAGTGCACAAAGTCTTAGTAGCTGCAAGTGAAACTTGTCGAAATAAGTTGATTGAAGATGCTGACACATTGTTTTTGTCTAGATGATTCAATCCGCATAATATTTGTACAAAGAATGAATGTTTGTACTAATCTATGATACTGTTTGTGACTTTAAAAGAGGCTGGCAATAGAGCCAGCTTGTTGATCATTTTATTTTTAATCTCTTCAATTAAAAGGTGAAATATCTGCAGTTGATTTCACAGAGGCTTAAGTCTGTTATTTGCAGCAATGCAAGGGAGAATACTCTTTCGGTTGGGTTTCATGTACATTGAAATCAAAGCATGCTGGAGCTAAGCATTCTTTTCACAGGTAACAAATGATCAGGTGAATCAAAAGGTGTCACCAGATTGTTTTGTTGGTCAGTGACATTTTAGGTAAGAGTCCAAATGGCTTTTTTTCAGCAGAAAAGTTTGTCTTCCTTCACTTGTGTGTTAAAAGTCTTCCTGAAAATCTCTCTGGCAGTGTTTCTGTCTGTTTGGTAGGTGGCATCGTGCTATTCACGCGTTTCTGACAAGAAGACGCAGCAATCGTTGCATGTCTTTAGAGTTGAACAGACAGTTGCCGGATTGTAAACCAAAGAGTATACTTGCACTGCAGTTTGGAGCCGTCCAGAAATTCTGAAATGGTGGATATTTGCTGTGAAGTAGTCTAGTACAGACCATGTGCAGGCAGTATTGTTTGCAGTGACTGTGTGTGTTTGTGTGTGTTTTATTGTTGTTGTTGTTGTTTTGGAGAGGGGGTTGTTGATGAAGATTGTCTTGAGAGGCTGGACTTCATACAGGAAGAGTGAATCTGGTTGAAATCTCAGCAGGTTTCATCAGACTCACCATTTTGACTGGGATCTCCCTCTCCCCCCTCTCTCTCTCTCTCTCTCTCTCTCTCTCTCTTCTCTCTCTCTCTCTCTCTCTCTGTCGCTCTCTCTGTCGCTGTCCTCAAACCTCAAACCTCAAGCCCCAATTTCAAGGAGCAAGATTAACCCCCTCCCCTCCACGGCTCTTAAGATGCGGTCTACCAGAGTGGTTTCAGGGTGGTGTTTGTGTGTGTGCTGTTTGTTTGTTTTGACACAGAGAAGGGTTTTTTTTTTGTTTGTTTGTTTTCTTTTGACACAGAAATTTTAGTTCAGGTACCTTCACGTCTGTTGAGTAGAAGAGAGGAGTTCAGGAAGGACGGAGCAGAGCACACACAAGATCTCAAATATATAAACTGAACTCAGATGTGGTTGGCAAAAGTGAGGAAGAGGGCAGAGAGGAGGGGGAGGGGAGGGAGGAGATGGTAAGGGGTGTTATGAGGGTTGGGTAAACAATATTTACAGTACCTGATGATGTCTCTTATTTTGGTGCAGTGCTGTGGCATTTCTTCGTTCAACTTCTTTCTTTAAGTTTGTTGATTGTGAGCAGCAAAGTGCTGTTTTGGCGAACAGACCTACACTCAGTTTCGTCATCAAATGCATCAGAATTTCTTGGTTGCTTTACTCTGACCAAATTTCCTTGTATTGGCCTCTTCTTTGGGTTTCAGTGTTTGTTGTTGTTGTTGTGTTTTTCATTCATTTCACCGCTTATATTATGCATAACTTCAAGAGCCCTGTTTGATTAACCTTTATCTGCTATTGCAATCTGAACTGATTCAGGGTACCAGGTGGAGAAGAACAGGGTTAAAAAGAAGAAGAAAGGTTAGACTGATCATCAGTCAAGCTTGTAGAGGAGGCCAACATACTGTCCATTCTAGAATCACCTCCCTTGAAAGAGGATCATGTTGATTTTTTTTCCATTTTGTGTTGAACAAGTCTGGCAAAGATGAAGCAGGTTTTTAAATGTTATGGAATGTGACACTATGAGCCATACTCTAATGCAAGGCTTGTGTCATTGATTTTTAAGTTTTACTGGTGATTGATAACTTCAGTGACGTTCGGGGGGGGGAGACACTGACAAGATGAATAGTTTCAGTTTATGACACCAAACTGCAAATCTTTACATCAGAAAAGAAAAGAAAAGGAAGAAAAAGAGATTTATTTTATGTTCAATATTGTAGGCAGTGTATTGAAAATTCATTTTTTTTTTATTAACATCTATGTGTCACAGTGTGTGTGTGTGTGTGTGTGTGTGTGTGTGTGTGTGTGCGTGTGTGCAAGCTTACCTGTATGCCAGCCATATCATTGTTGAATGCATGATTTAGCAAAGGGTTACTCTTGTTGATGTAGATTCTTGTCTTCATGTGCAACAAATGAGTCACATCTTAATGTCATTTGTTCTTATGGATGTTGTCACACTTTATGACAGTGTAAAACATAAGACTCTGCATGGTCAGCTGGAGTTAACGAAACTTATAAAAATTGTTACATTTGTAACATCTTGAGCCAGTTCCTTCAGCTTTAAGGTAGGATACTTTGTTGACCAGTCTTTAATTCTAATGAATATCCTAATATGTTTTGCACATCCACAGCTCACAGTTGTCCACAATTGCCCGCAAACACTGACAAACAGGAATTGATAGCATTGCCAAATTTGTTTGCCATTGACCATAAGAGCTTTTCATATTAGCACATGTCAAAAGTTATACCAAACAGGCGTCGATTTGGAAGATGGTACATATGTTTAGGTGTGCTTGGAACACCCTTTCCTCCATTCCTCTTCTCACCTCTTCCCAGATCCCAGTAACAAAAAAAAAACAAAAAAAAAAAAAGAAAGAAAATTTGAAATAGCATCTGAGAATCGTAATTAGCAGTTTTTCCACTGGATATTTGTAGACTGTAGTGTGTGCCTGGATGCCATATCCAGATCAGATGACCCCATGCCAAGTATCTGCATCTTCCCATTCACCACCCCCAGTCTCCCATTCATCTGTAGCCATTGCAATGTATGATGCTGACTTGCGGCATGTTTGTATGTACAGGCGATTGGAGAGTTCCTTCTGACAGAGCCCAACATCAAGTGCAAGCCGCGGGGCAAGATCTATTCCCTGAACGAGGCTATGAGAAGTACTGGGATGAGCCCACAAGGGAGTACATCAAAAGCAAGAAATTTCCAGCAGTGAGTGCACTTGGATCACTCTTTCCATGAACACTTTCTCAGTCTGGTTGTATCTGTGTGTTTGTGTGTGTGTGTGTCTGTATGTGTGAATTGGTTTTGTGTTTTAGTGTTGTGTTTATGTATGTGTATGTGTGTGCCTGTCTCTCTGTCTGTCTGTCTGTCTGTGTGTACGTGTGATTTGATTATTGATATATTTTAGGGGGGGGGGGAGAGGGGCAAGGGCAGTGAACATGAGAGAAGTGGTGTGTGCGTGTGTGTGTGTGTGTGTGTGAGTGACTGACCTTAAACATGTAGACTCTGGGGAACATATAGTTCACAGAGGCTGTTGCCAGATGTAAACCCCATGGCAAAACCTTTTTTATTAAGTTATTATTTGAATGTATCTTCAATTTAAAATGATCTGTGCCTTCCATTTGTTTAATGATCTGAGTCTTTATGTTTTTAATGCTGAATTTAACAAGGTAGTGTGATTTTTAGTCAAATACAAATTGAAACTTTTCATTGAAATTCACTTTAAGTTTAAAGGCCTTGTGTTCATCCAAGTGTGAAAGCATGTCTGAGCATATGTATAGTGTGCTTGTGTGGGTATGTGTCAGAGTGTGTTATATTTGTCTACATATCAAAACATGTATGAATCTATGTTCATGTGTTATTATTTGTTTTGTGATACCATGATTCCCTCTAAGTGGAAACCAATGGAATCGTGATCAGCATAAACAGTGAACAGCGGTTCGTTGACAGAGTGGCAAGCCATATGCTGGACGCTACATTGGGTCCATGGTGGCTGACGTCCACAGAACCCTGGTCTACGGAGGAATCTTCATGTACCCAGCCACCTCTGAAGCGCCAAAGGGAAAAGTAGGTGTCTGTTTGAGTGCCTGTCTTTGCTTGTGCTTTTGTGGGCTCAAGATCTCGAATGTTGTATAGTTTCTTGGTCTTTGTGTATGTTTTTTTTTGTGTGCTTGTGTATGTGTGGTGGGGGGGGGGGGGGGGGGGGGGGTAGGGGATGTCATTCAGATATTTCAATGAGAATGTGCATATATGTTGATTTTTAAAAAGTTATAGCTAATTTTTTCATACCACACATGTTAGTGTGCAGAGTATGCATGCAGCATAGAAGAGTTGCTTTATTTGTTTTAATTTAATTTGTTGAAGGGTTACAGTCTCATTATGAACAAAAATAACAAGGCTTACTTGACAGTCATGATGGTGTGTGTGTGTGTGTGAGAGAGAGAGAGAGAGAGTGAGTGAGTACAACTATGAGTTAATCTGACAATAAACCGGTTTCAGTCAGTGTGTGTGTGTTTGTTTTCATTATAAAACACATGAATTTCTACAGATCAGTGATGGAGATTTTCTTTGATAAAAAAAAAAAAAACAGGCATCAATAAAGCAATCATTAAAGCCAAAATACCCAAAAATTCTTAAGATTTCAATTTATTTTGACAGTGTAAACATGAAATTAAGCGACAGTGTAACATTTTCTAATTGTTGTGGATCTGAATTGAGCACCTGTGGTGTAGTATAATTTGTAGATAATGTACACAATTTGTGGGGTCAGTTAACACATACTGGTCAGTTTTTAAAAGAGGTTAATTTTTGTTGAAATTATTTACATCATTAGTTAAATTCAGATCATAAATAAACTTTTTTTTTACAAAGTTGATTTAGGTAACTGCCTTATTTTGTTCACTTTATGTTGAATCATAATCAAAGGAAGAAAGTAATTAATATTCAGATTATGTCAAAATGTGAGAGCACATTTGTAACACAAATGACAATATTTCTCCAACATTATCTTAAAGTGTCATGATCATTTGCTGATTAACAGTTTTGGCATTTCCATAAAGTGTGTGAGTGAGACCAGCAGTTGTAGCAGTCCCTCTGAGATGTTAAGTATTGAGCAGACCTGTTCACGAATATGATTTTGCTGTATTTTGAACTCATGTTTGGTGAAAATACAGTGAATAAGATGAACTGAAAGAGTATGTTGAAAAAGAAAATCTATGATACAGTTCTTGAGCAGTAATTATACTTGTGGTGTCTAACCATTGTGTCAGTGTAAGTGACGAAAGAGTGAAATCGTGTCTGGCTGCTTCTGTGTCTTCATTGACATGCCAGTATGTTCGAAGAAGAGTGGGTGCTACAGATCTGAAATATGCTATCTGTTTATATACATACATTTTCAGTGTGTGCATATATATATATATATAGAGAGAGAGAGAGATACACACGCACACACACATGTGCACGCGCGCGCATGCGCGCGCGCGTGCACACACACACACACACACACACACACACACACACACACACACACACACACACACACACACACACACACACATTCTGCTTCTCATGCAAGGTCTTTTTTGTTTGTGTGTGTATATATATATATATATATATATAGATAGATAGATAGATATAGATATATATATATATATATATATAAATGAACAAAACAAAAAAAGACCTGGCAAGAGAAGCAGAATTTGTGCAATATATGCTGATGAATCAGGTTTGAAAGTAATTTCTATTCGGAGACAAACTATCTCACTCTATCCTCTGCTGTATGATGGCAGATGAAAATAATTGCACACACACACACACACACACACACACACACACACACACACACACACACTAACAGCTTTTATAAGAATTTAGTCTGATTGAGAAACATTATGTAAGAGAAAGAACAATATAAAAGCAAAGGTTAGTGAACATACAGTGATGGAATGAAAGTGTAAGCTCATTTCCAGTTCCACACACACACACACACACACACACACACACACACACACACACACATACACACACACACACACACACACACACACACACACACACACACACAGCACGCACGCGCGCACTCACACACATGTGCTCACACACACACACACATGCATACACACATACACATTTACACAGACACACTTGCTCTACTTTTACATTTGTTTGTGCATATGCCTGTATCTTATTCACACATAAACAGAGTTGTCACACTGGATCATGTGAGTACTACTCTTACATGTTAGTACGGCGATATACTACTCCTTCAAGAAAAAAGAATTCAAACCAATGGCTCAGAGGTGAATGAAGAAGTATTATGGTCTTGCCAGCTGAGACTGCTGTACGAATGCAACCCCATGGCCTACATCATGGAGCAGCAGGCGGAAAGGCCAGTGACGGCAAGAAACGCATCCTGGACCTTCAGCCCACCAACATCCATGAACGGTCTCCCATCTTCCTGGGCTCCAAAGAGGACGTGGAGGAAGTGGAAGCCTTTTATAAAAAGTATGCCAAATGAATTGGAAACCCAAGTTGAAACGGAACTAAAAGTATGCCACATGAATGAAAAAAGTTGAACTGTTAATGTTGATGCCTAAAGATGGTGTATGTGAGTGTTAGCATACAAAACGGTGGGGTAAATGGCAACGAAAAAATGTGAGGGAGTAATGTATTTCAGCAAGGGAAGAGTGGCTTCCGCCAATTTTAGCTGAAGGCATGAATTTGTATAGACTTGCTTATATGCATATTAGTACCGTTTTTTTGTTTGTTTCATTTTTATACACACACAGAGCATCCAGCCACAAAGAAAACAGTTAAGTGAAGCCATTGAAAGCCATTTTGTCTCCATCACCTTTGCCAAAATGATACTTTCCAAAGAGAGGTTAGTTTTCCCTGTCCTAACGGCAACACAAATCATGACCTTAATGATAAATATGTCTACCAGAACTATTTTAGGGTGATGATCATTCACTAGAAAATTCAGCTGTTTGTAAAACCAAATACAAGATGATTTTTTTTTTTTTTTTTTTCCTTTTTTTTTTTGTATAAGACTACCTATTAGTATGCTTTGGGGGCTTTGGATTGTTCAGTTGTGACCCGTCTTGCCATCATTGTTTAATACCATCTAATGAATCAGCAATTGATTGGATGCATGTGTGAATTATTGGACGTATCTTTGATAAAGACTAACAGTGTTGGAACTATATGACAGGTTATATTAATCCCATTTGTTTGAGTTTCATTTTCTATCTGCTCCTTTTTTGCATGTGTGTAAGTAAACTGATGGTATGAACACAGTATTATTTTGAATGTACTCAGTATACCTTGTCTTTAGAACAGTTGTATGTTGCGGGCTACAATTTAAGGTGTCAGAATTTGCCAAGGTCCTTCACCACGCTGTATGCTTGAACTGGACTTGAAGCTAAATACAATCATGGGTCCCAGAGGAGAATCTCTCTATTTTGGTCTTCATTGTTGTTTGTTTTCTTCTGTCTGACTCACTCTGTCTTCCCTGTCATCTTTTTGCTTCTCTGTGTGCTTGCCTTTGCTTGAAAGATATGTCCTTCTGCAGTTGTTTCCACACTGCCCAGGTGAGGCAAGATGTGAGCATTTATTATATACTGAAAGCTAGATAGTCTGACTTTAAAAATAGAGATTACGTCTGAATGATTGTTAGATCGGAACAATATTGTCTTGCTCTTCATCAACAAATGACACCAACATTTAGGAACCAATTAAAAATGCAGCTGAACATAAACAAGTCAAACAACCCATACTTTTTCATTTAATGATTGCTGAGTATTGTTTGTGAAAAGATTGTTTGCTTTATTAGTACTAAACCATACCGTGGAGACTTTTTATTTTAATTTGTATGCCCATTTTTACTGAAAATTCAATGGCAGAAGACCGCTGAATTTGTATGGCACTGAACATAATTACACTGTCTAGTTTGTTTTAACATTTTGTCTGTTTGATTTATCTGTTTCTCCATTTCCATCGCTGGTCTTGTTTCCTCTGTGCCTCAGTTTCCACCAGCCTCTCTTTTTAATGTCTAGACCATGAAAATACACACACAACACACACACACACACACACACACACACGCACACGCGCGCGCACACACACACACACACACACACACACCACTCTCTGGAAATATTATAGTCTGCCACAACCTTTCAGAGTCTTGCATCTGCTCATACTCTTCAAAGACATTCAGTGTCAAAAGATCCATAAGAACATGAGAAGATGGGACATGAGTAAGATTGGACTACAAGTGTGTCTAAGAAGTGGACTACAAGTAATATCTAGGCAGTTTCGGTATAATGAAAGCTATGTCATTGCTTGTGAACTATTCTGTATTCACTGCAGGGTATCTGTTAATCCACAGTAAGTGGGAGTTGTCACCGTTAAAACAAACAAATGAATCGGTAAGGAACGAGTTGGATTAAGGGGCTCATGGACAAAGACTTAGCAGATGTTTATGCCATGCCATATAATTAACATTGGATAGCTTGTACACTGTATTAAAATGATGTTTAGTAATGGTCAATATATTTCTTAAGAATTTTGTCTTTAGTGTGTAGGCATCCAGTGTAATATTTTAAAAAAGAATGACAGGAAATCTGACACAAATTACATGTGCACCAAGAAATGACAGGAAATTTATCTGACACAAATTACGTTTGCACCAAGATATGACAGGAAATTTGTCTGACACAAATGACATGTACACCAAAAATGTCAGGAAATTTGTCTGACACAAATTTCATATGCACCAAGAAATGACAGGCAATTTATCTGACACAAATTACATTTGCACCAAGATATGACAGGAAATTTGTCTGACACAAATTACATGTGCACCCAAAAAATGACAGAAAATTTGTCTGATACAAATTACATGTGCACCAAGGAAGAAGGATGTTCCCTAGGTGAATAGCAGTAGATGATACCAATAACTTAAAAGTGCAGAAGCACAGACCCACACACAATTCTCTCTTGACATTTCATTATTTGTCCATACAATCAGGGTTTGTGTGTGCATGACTGTACATGTGTGTGTACACGCATACATGTGTGTATGCATATGCATGTGTGTTTCTTAGGTGCAGGTCAACTTCAGTATAACCTGTGTAATCGCCTAGAATGTACCAGATTTCATCCATATACGCTTTCTGCCTTCTGTCTGTGACCAGTGATCATACCCAGCTATGATGGATGTGCTGCTAATGCGTATGAAACTGTGAAGATGTTGCCTTCACTGGGCTATCTCTGTATGGGTGTCCTTTAATGATACCTGATCTGGGCCATTCTGTCTTGCTCAGTGTAAACACTGTTAACTGATGCTTGTTGTTTGGGAGTACTGTCCATAGTATAAAGAAACTTGTTTTGACAGGGATAGTTTTTTTTTTTTTCTAGGATGAGTAGTGGTCGTGGCATCATACAGAATGCATCATTTGCACTTTTTTTCTTTACATCGTAGAATGTTGCATATAGTACTGTGATGCATTAACTCTTTGTTTTCATTTTGATTAAAAGAAAAAGTGAGTGCAATTGATCATGTATTTTTGACATGATTTTTCAAAATATTTTCATATGCAAACAGGATTGGATTAACATCTTCTTGGCCAAGAACAAGAAAACTCTGTGTACCTTTAGGAAATTTCAGTCGCAGGACAGAATGGAACTCGTATGTTTGATATCAGAGTTGATACAATCCATAGAAGTTACAGATCTTTGGAAATGAACTGGCATGTTCAAAATTTATGAACTAGTGTCCCTTAAGGGTTTTGAAAAGCGTGTAAATTCTGGCAAGTCAAGAACATAAAAAAAAAAAAGTTCCCAATGCCATAGATTTATTAAAGTGGTGCTCATGAAGCCCACCAAGTCCTAAAGTGAAGAGTGCAGTCTGCATGGAAATTCAGTGTTAACTTATGCATGCCATCCCTACAAAGCCGACGTAAGATCGCAAAGCTGACCATGATGTACAAAATCATTAGCAACATGGTCCAGGTGGATTTGGGCAAACTTCTTAAATCCCAGAAGCCAAAGTTGAGAGCACTGAAGGAGAGGGACGGAAGAGCACACTCAGAGCAGCTTGCTAGACTTCAGTGTCAGTGGGACTACCGGAGTTATTCGTTCCTCCTGCGAACCATCCCTGAGTGGAACTATTCACTGACTGAGGCTATGGTTGGAGCAGCGTCTCTTGGTGTGTTCACGTCGGGAGCTCGTAAACTCCACCAGTAGTCACAAGCTGCTTTATTTTTTTTTTCTTTTTTCTTTTTTGTGCACCTACCCTCCGTTACAAGTGTCAGAATAATCAGCTTGTTGATTGAGGACACTGTACGGATGAAGATGAAGATGGAAACTTTGTGTTTCTGAGTAGACTATTGTTGTTGCTTAACCACATGTCTGCACCATCTGCCGAACATGCTTGTCAGCGATGAGCATTTCCATGATGTTCTACAAAGCATCTGTGGAACCTGCTTGTCTGGAATCTGTTAAAAAGTTGACAACAAATCACCCACATTGTAAGGTACAGTAAGATTAAATCCCTCACCAAGAAATTAGAGTTACTTCTCTTTTTACTGTATGCATTATTTAACACTCACTTGTGTTGACCAGTTAGGACAGTGATCTTGCATACTTCACAACATGAGACTTATCAAACTTTCTAAGTTCATGCCAGAAAGAACTTTTTGAGACAAAGTCTGAAAAGGCCTTCTCCAAAAGGGTAGCCGATGTTGGCTTTCACAGCAAACAGGATAACTCCTGTCAGCCCACCAAGTCCTAAAGTGAAGAGTGCAGTCTGCATGGAAATTCAGTGTTAATTTATGCATGAACACAGAGAGGATAGGAGACTATATTTCATTGCAGTTTCATTTTCTGTGCCCCCCTCAATTGCATTATTCCCATGCACGCATTCTGACTCCCCTGTACACGGGCACACACAGGCTTTTCAGTGACAATCCTGGCACCTTAGACCACATGAGCAATTGATCTGGTTGTCATGAAGCAACCATCCAGAGGAGGCACTTCACCACTGTCAAGTCACTTCATCAGTGTTCAGTGACGCCCGTCCTATTCCAACACACTCATGAAACCACTAAGTAACCCCCATAGTGACAATGGTAAATAGCCTGGTTATGGGGCCAGGGTAAGTGAATGTCCTCTTCTGGAAGGGGCTACCTTGTTCATCTAACAACAGTCCCCCCCATGAACTCTGGAAATAGAATGAATTTGACTAGAAACTCCTATCAAACAGAGAGGAAATCAAAAGCGAAGTCACAATGAGTGCAGGGCATGAAGGACCTCAGAATCTGGTCTCTCTTTTTTTTTTTTCCTAATGATCACTGAAGATGATAAAGAAGATTAGTGGAGTTCCATTTTGCTCTCCCTCAGAGACACAAACACCTGCAGAGTGAGCAACTCTCTCAGAGACATATCCGTGGACTGAATGGAACTTGACGATGTGGTTCCAGTCTCCCCATGAGAAAACCTAAAGCACACTCGACTGTGGCTAGGATTCAGCTGGGGCAGGAAAATCACACAAATCTGTACCTCTGGTGGGACTTGAACCCACAAACTACCAGCCTGCAACTCCCAAATACTGCGCTATGGTGGTTGGAGCATAGCGTGGAATCAGTGCGTTTATGTTGGTGTTCATATATTCTAGACAAGTAGCATGAGTGCATATGAGCAAATATGAAGCAAACATATCTACAAATTCTCTGCCAAAATAAATAAGTTCATCTCAGTAAAGTTCCAGTGGCCCTGAAAAAATCATCAGGCAGACTCTTTAGATCCCAAATGTGCTCAAGATTTAAAAACTAAACCATTGTGTGATCTTAGCAAGATTTGCAGGACTGTGAATTTTAAGTCTGGGAATTAGAGAAAATTGAAACTGTACTAATGGAGTGTTCTCCACACAGTCATTTAGACTGCAGTGTAATGGATAAAACAAAACTACTTGATTTATTCTTGCTTATTTATTTGCATTCAAGAAATGCTGTTTGTCGGGATGATTGATTTTATGCAATTGAATGCATATGTATCGCAACAGCACCAGTCAGATCAAAAATTCATCCAGCTATGAAGTCATCAGTGCATGCAATACTATATTATTTTGAAATAATAGGCAGTCTTCACAGTGCTTAAATGGCAATGCATTAATGGCATTTCACAAGTGTACATTGTGACTTTTTGAAAGAGGTGGGCACAAATGTCAAGACAAAGCACACTATAAACAAACAAACAAACAAACATCTCTCTCTCCTCCTCTCAAAAAAAAAAATCAAAGTTTCTATAGACTCTGTGCCCAACATATGCACCCAGCCAACAGCGGCCAAAGAAATGAACAAATGCAAATCAGCATTTATTCAAGACCAGCATAACCATCGATTGTAATTATTATGAAACATAATGCGCACAAGAACAGAAACAAATACAGGAAACTTCGGTTTGATAAATATGAGGCTGAGAACAGTTAATGATGAATAACAAA